>JARQOD010004367.1:0-55517 GCA_033576555.1 Oophaga sylvatica
TTTGGCCCCGCTACCACGGTTACCTTCTGCACGGCTCGACAGCATTGTTGGTTAGGACATCTTCCTCTAAAACGGCTACGGAAAAAATTGTCAGTGACCGAGGCCCCCAGTTCGTCTCGGTTCTGGAGAGATTTTTGTCGCTACTCATATTGATTAAAAATCTCTCTTCAGGTACCATCCGAACGAAGGGTGGTAGAGGGGCCAACCCCGATTTGGTCACCTATCTACGACTTTGTCTCCCAGGGGATGACTGGGCATCCTTGCTCCATGGGCGGAGTTTGCCCAAACAATGCTGTGGCTGATTCCACCGGACAGACCCATTCCTCCTAAACTACGGTCAAACCGGGGTTTCCCCGGTGCCCATGCCTTGTCTTCCCCGATCCAGGGTGGCAGACTGGGCTTGGGGCCGGGACTTTTGGGACCGCCCCAGGATCCCCTTTGGGGCATCCAAGGGGGATGGGGCCCCTCCGCCGCGCACATGGGCCCCCCCGCCCCTTTTCTCCTGGGGACGGGTGTGGTCCCCGCCCGTAAATCAGGCTGCGGTTTGAGTCACAAGTTGCACCCCGCACCGGGGCCTTTTTTCAAGGTCCTCAGCAGGTTAACCCTGGGTATCCTTTTTGGCCTTCCACCACCCGGGTATCTCCGAACCTTTCACGTGCCCCCCAAAAACCCCGTCTCATGTCCCGGTTTTCGAGTCATCTGCCGAGAATCGGGCTTACGGATGCCATGGGGAACGCCATCGTGGGTGTGGGGGGTGGGGCAAAAATTTTATTTTTTGGACGGGGGGCTTGGGCCGAGGATAGGTCTTGGGCCCCTGAAAAGCTGTTCACGTCCGCAGCTCATGCCCCTTTGAACGCACGAGGCCGGGAAAAGGGGGGGAGTTAGGTTCGAGCTCCCGCGCTGAAAAGGGGGGAGTTCGAACCAGTCCCGCGGGTCCCCCCATTCTCCCGGCCACGTGGAGCCGCCAGCGAGACCGGTCCAAAACGTCTTGCCCCATCCACTACGTGCAGTGCTTGCTGCTGCCTTCCTGGATCTGTTTTTTGCCGTTTTGGAGCAACTCTTTGGGAAAAACCCCTGCTTTTTCCTTCTGACACCCCCGAGTTAGATCTCCATTGGAGACGGGGCAATGCCAGGCGAGCGGCTCCATTGGTCCCCCAGGAAGGCCCTGCGATTACTGATGTTCTGGAAAATTTTCATTGGTCCTGGTTTCTGGGGGGTCCTGTAGCTTTTTTTAAAAAAAAGGGTAGAGGGGGCCCCCCATCAAAAAAATTTTAAACCATTGTATGTATGCGCCAGTGTGATCTGCTATTTGGGGTTAGGCCCGGGGCAAAAATAAGCCATAGAACCCCGCTTTTCGGGGGGATTTGGTTTGTGCTGGGGGGGGCGGTGTCCTAAGCCAGATTAACGGCATAAGGTGGGGTTTTGATTGCCGTATTCAGGGTCGGCGTTCCCCCCCCAAAAGATTGCGGTTATCCCCCGAGACTAGCAACGATCCGCTTTGCGCTTCTTTTAACGTGTACCTAGGGCCGAGGGGACACAGTGTTTTTCCAGGGCCCCCTGTGACGTAACAGGGTTCGCTTTCTACCTAGACAGCCCCAGCGTTTTTTTTTTGGGGGATCGTGTGTCAGTGGGTGCACACATGCATAAGGTTTTCGGCTCTCTTTCTTGCGGCTCTGTGAAAAAAGGTTCGCACTTTTGCCACAGCACTTGGGGCTTTTATGTTAGTGACTTGCGGGATAACAAGTTTGCTTCTCGCCCTTTTTACTAGCAGGGGGGCTCCGCTTGCAGGGGGGCCCCCCGGGGGCGAACGCACCTCTCACATTAATATTTGGTGCTTTCCGCAGCCCTTAACAAGAAGTTTTACCAAAAACAATGTATAAAGAGGTACTGCCACCTAGAAGCTCAATCCAACACTTATTAGGTAAGAAATGAGATAACCCGTGCTGGTGCTGTTTTCCCAATAATTCCTACCTGTAGAAGGGGAAAATGCGGTTTAGGTTTCGACTTCTTTTCCCACAAGAAAATTTTAGTTTTTTTTAAAAAATTTAAGAATTCAAAAAAACGTCGGGAAAAAACCGCATTGTTTTTTTTTGAAAAAAAGAGATTTCCCCAGACTAATATCTGCTTTGGTGATTGTGTTTCCTTTTTCCCCTATGGACTCTCCACCAAAATTGTTCTTTTAGATTTTTCATCATTATTTGAATAAGGCTTCTGTTTAATAATTTTTTAAAACTTGTCATAAAAGTTTTCTGCTCCCGTTCTTAAAAAGATTGTTTTACTGTACTATATGCACCATTGTTAATGTAGATCTGTCACCAAACCCAATGCTCTGTATAGATCTTTTTCCTGAAGGTTATCACTTACATTTAAAATTTATTCAAAGGCTTTCTAATGGGATGAGCGATATTCCCGAAATGTTGGAATTCCGATTTCCGATATTAAAAATATCGGATATCGGGGAAATTTCCCCTTTTTCCATATCAATGTAAAACAATGGGAGAAAAAAAAAAATTCAAAATGACCACTACAGTGTATATAATGGATAAAAGAGGGGAAAAACCCCGGGGGGGAAGGGGGAAAAGTTGCAGAGGCAGAGGAGCAAAAAAAAAATTGCTAAAAAATGCCAAGCGAAAACTGTAGCAGGAAAACTGGCGCCCCCTTCTTAAAAGCTTGTTTTTTCTTTGGGTTGGATTAGTTGGGGAGGTTAGGGTTATGGTTATAGGGGGGAAAAGGGTTTGGGTTAAAAGGCGTTGTCGAAACACGGTTTGGAGCAGGGGGGAAAAACCCCCGGCCCTTGGGCACCCCCAGACCTTGGGGATGCTGGAACTCGGTTTACCCTTTTTGGGGGGCCCGTGTCCGCACTTATGCCCCCAAAAGCCGGCGTGGCGGAACCCCCTCTTGTGCTTTTTGCCTAAGGGTTTTTTGGACTGCGTCGTTTTTTTTTCCCTTTGGTCAAGAGGACCTGGCGGGGCTTTGCCCCCAAAACGCATGCGTAAAGTGGGTCACGGAAATGGGACTAGCTCGGTATAAGCCCAAAAAAACGGCATCTTGAAAGGGGTCACAGAAATGGGCCAGCTGGCGGGGCTAGAGCAATGGAAAACAATAAGGTGAAATATAGAAAAAACCAGGGCTACCAAGTAAGGCCAAGTAGGTAAAAGATTACGCTGTGTGCAAAATAGGACGACAGAGCATGCATACTGGACCAACCCCGCATGTAAATGTTACTGGGGCTAGGGAGCAAAAGCACCAGAAATCCCCGGGCCCGGGGTTATTTTTTGGAATTAAGCTGGTCCACATTTCCGGATGCGGTATTGGCTGTTAGTACAGCCACTGACTAAAGACGAGCAGAAATCCACGGCACCCGGGCAAGCCAGACCTCCAAGGCATACTGGCAAAACTCGGCCGTATCCACTTGGGACCCAAAATTAAAGGGGGGGAGATCCATCCGAAGCCCACTGACAGGGGTGAAGAGGTATTGCCCCAGTCACGGTAAAATTTTCCTCCTAGTCTTGCACGTTTTTTGGTGGTCCCCGAATGTTGGGGGGCAGAAACCGTTAACAGGTTGGATATACTGAACCTTCAGTACAGATGTCCCTTTTTGCTCCCGCTTTGAATGGTTTCCCGGGCCCCAGGAGCACTGAGGGGCCTGCTAGTGCAGCGCATCACTCTATGCAGGGGGGAAAAAATCATGAGTGAATTAACCAGTGTTTTGGGGGCCCCCGCATTTTACGCGCCCGGTTAAGGGTGAAAATTGGGGTTTAAAAGTCTGCCCCAGTAACGGGGAACTAAGAGGGGGGCCCCCCGTAGTATTTGTGGGAGAATACGAGCCACACGTGGGTCTTTTTTCATCCCGCAGCATGAGTCACTCGTCGAAGGCTCCCAAAAGGGGCCTGCATCCTGCCCGGTGGGGGGAATGGCTCTGGGATTCTCCCCCCCCACCTCTATCGTTGACTACTAGTGAGCGCTGTGTACTTTCCCCTCTAGCTCATCCCATAGTTCTCCTCATCCCCTCGCTGCTGTTTCCTGGGGCCTTTGTGGACCCCCAAGGCTTTGCTAACCGGGCCGATGAATTTTTCCGGGTTTTGGGGGCAAGTATTTCATCTACTCCCCTCCCCCCGGGGAACCTCTCCTTAGCCTTTAAAAATGTTTTCTATAAACTAAAGGGGAAAGTCAGGCTGGAGGCGCTCCGCGCTCACCATCAGAGGGGGGTCCTCGAAGACTTCAAAATGGGAATGCCCCTTAGGGGCCCCCCTGTGGTTTTAAAGGGGGGGGCTGAGATGTGTGTCGCCTCTTTGGCCCCGCTACCTGCAACTCCTAATGCGGTTTTTTCTCACACAACCCCGCAGCATATGCAATCGAATTCCCCCTGGTGGGGGGTCAAAAAAGATGCGGGCTCGGGGCCCAATCTGCGTGACCCTGGGGAAAGCGGATGCAGCCATGCTTGAACGCTGCAAATAAGCACTGGTATCTGACTTTGTGCAGAGCTCCTCAAGGCGGGAAATTTTTTCCAAGGGGAAACTCTGCACCCCCAAATTTTTTGGACATGGGCAAGGCAGGAAGTGAGGGGCCCCACCGGCCCGAGCCGCCCCCGGGTTTGGCTGTTTCACACACCACCTTCCTGGTGGGGTTGAGCGGGCAAGCCACATGTCGCCTGCTCCTTGAGCGTGTTCCACAGCTGGTTTTTGGGTGTGGCAACATACCCAAAATAAACAATTTCAACGGGGCCTTTATTTTGGCCAAAAGCAGTGCTGAAATCGGTTGTTGTGGTACGTCGGGGTACGGCGAGTTGACGAGGATATAGGGGATCAATTTGTACAGAGGAAGGCCTGAAATCCCGGAGTTGGCAGGACCCGCACACTTCACTGTCTACTTCAGTTCCAGGACAAAATACATTTCCCCCAAGGGCGGTGATGGAAATGTAGGTCCCTTTGGGGAGCAGAGGGGGCCCCCTGTGGGTCGGTGCCTTGCTAAACGCATTTTGTAGCGCATGTTAATTTTACGCCACATGGTTAAGGGCGGGGCGGCTTCCCCGTGAAGTAGAAAGGGGGGGAACGCTGTTTGTGGGTTGAAAACCCCAAAAATATCGAAAAAGGCGGTTTTCTCACCACCAGAAAGGTGCATTTCCACTGCAAGCATTTGGAAAAGCAAAATTTTTCCCTGGCTCGGGGGTTTGCCGGTACGGGCGTTTTCTCCCACAAACCCGTGTGACAGATGCTGCATACTGGTTGGGGGTGGGAAAGCCAGCGTTGGGATCTGATGCTGAAAAGTACAGACATGTGCCCCCGTACAACACTGCTGCGATGCACCCGGAATTTGGCGAGGAAGCGGGGCAGCTGTTTGCGAGCTGGGGAAGAGGGTCGAAAAGATGGAAGGTGGGGACCAGCTGCATTTTGGGGAATCATTTGGGTGTGAGCTGCCACTCCCCGGGGGGCCTCTTCCTGACATGCTCAACATATGGTGGTTTTAAGGTTGCTGACTTTTCCCCCCTCCGCACAGTTTGTAAAAAAAAATTGCATCTGACACTGAACGTCACTAACTTGGTCGAAAAAGGCCCATCCAATCTTGGGGGGACCCCTTGTGCTTTTAAAAGAGCCCTGCTCCTAACTGGTGCTGAAGTTTTGGGGCAGACAACAAAAATTTTTTCCCCCTTCCTCTCCCACGTGGACGGGGCCCTGCGCCCACCCCTGCAAGCTCTTCCCTGAGCTACCACTTCTTGCTGCCCCTCAGGCCCTTGGGGCAAGGGGCCCATCATCCCCAAACCTTTCATCAGCAGAAAGGCAGCTGAGTTCATCATCATCTCCCCACTGGGGGTGGTCACGTGGGCATTCCCCCCCCCCCACTTTTCCTCAGACGTACTGTTTTTTATTTCAAAAATGTTTTTAATTAAATGTTGTGTTTTTTTTTTTTTCATACAAAGGATTAAAATTGAAGTTTATAATTGACAGCTCTCAATTTTTAACCCTGCTTTGTCACCCCTTTAATGCAAGGTGGTTTACCCTTTTTTAAACCCCGCCACCGTTTTCGGGGGGGAAAGGGAATAGACGGCTAAGTGCCAAAAGGGGATTAATTAAGATTTGCCTTTTCTGGGGGGGTGGGAGATGTTAGGCCGGGGGGGCTAAAAAAAAGTACCCTCCCTAGGTATTATTATCTGCCCCACTCGCTAGCTTACTATTGGTTGAGAAAATACCCGGGCCCAAGCTTTTTTTCAACAATTTCACCTTTCATTAAAAACCCCCAGCGTATAAAATTTTGCAACAAAGCAGGAGGGAAGGATTAGTGGGGAATTTTTAATTGATTTCTTCCCGGTAACAGGTCAGGTCAGCCGGGACCCCCCACACTCGTGACGTCAAGGACCCCCGGCTGACCTGAAGTAATGATTAGCCGGGAAAAAAAAAAATTAAGCCCCCCACACTAATCATTCCCTTTTCCCCTTCGGCCCCGGGAGAAACTCATTCATTCGTGGGCTTACGCGGGGAGCCCCCAGTTTTACTGTGCTCTAGCTTAAGCCAGTTAACCCTTTGTGAAGGATTACACGGGACCTGACAGGCGCCGGATAGGAAAAATAATGTTTTTTTAATTTTTTTATTTTTTTACAGGGGAACAAGGGCTTCGAAAATTTTTTCCGTAAAATAAAAGATGGCAAAAATGTGGTTTTTTTCTTAAAATGTTTTTTTTAATTAAATGTGTTTTTTTAATTTTTATTTCATAAAAAGGGGTTTAAAAATGATAGTTGTCTAATTGGCAGCCTCAATGTTATGACTGCAAAACACTAAGGAAAGAGGGGGAATTCTGTCCCTACAATAGAACTAAGGGGTCCCACGATGAAAAGGGAACCGATCCCCCCGACCCCCAAAAAATCCAACGTTGAACGAAGCCCATTTTTTCGAGGGAGGAATCCCTTCGGATCTAGGGACTGGGAGAAAAGGGGGACCCTCCTAACAAAAAGAAAACGGGAAAATTAAACAGAAAACAAATTACTTAGAGATCCAAATCAAGCAAAATGACTGATAAGGCACCTAAGCAAGGGCACTTAAAGTAGATAATACAATGAAGTCCGCAAAGCCAGAAGGGGGACCCAAAATAAAAAGGGAAAAAAGGTATTGACCCCGCAAACTAAAAAAAAATAAAGGGGTTCAACACTCTTTTTTTAACCGGTTAAAAATCACCTTTCAATAGCAAAAGGGCTTAACCCATTATTCCCATTCGCCCCCGCTCAGGAATGGAAAAAGGGGGGAATCCCAAAAAGGGGAATTAAAAATTTTAATTTGCTTTTCTGGGGTGGTGGGGGCAGTGTTAGTAGCCGGGGGGGGACAAATTAAAAGCACCCTCCTGGAAAAAATACTTCCCCCACCGTGGTTTCCCCGCTGGGGAAAAACCCCGGGACCCCCGCTTTTTTTTTAACAAATTAAAACCTTTAATTAACCCCTACATGTATAAATTTTTTTCAACTACATCATGTAATTGTTTGAAAACCTATACAAACTACATAAAAAAACATGGTTAACTGTATTAAACCATGTGTCCCCTTTAGTGGGTGGTTTGTAATTTTCAAAAGCCCCGGGAATTGAATTAGCGGCTTTAAACATGTGAATGTATTAACTAAAATATATTTTTAAAAAGTGCACAATGCTTGTATTTAAAATTATTCTAGTGTATATATCTAGTTTTTGTGAACCGCAGGGATTTTACAGTATTGCAGCATAGTTTTTTTATGGGAACATCCGATTCCGGTTGATATCAAAAAGTATCGGGAAATCATATCGGAATTCCCCTAAGCGAATATCGGCAGTACCCATATTTCAGTATCGGAAGCTCAAAAAATTGTTTTCAAGAGAGTTTTAACTGGGGGGGAGCCCCCTGAAAAAAGCTGTACAGTCAGAAGAGGCAAGCAACAAAAAAAAGAACATGCCCCCCCCAATAACTTAGGTTTTTTTTAGGTACCAGACTAAAGGTTTTTCCACACTAAACAATACGCTAACGAGATCGCTAAAAAACTCACTATTTAGGGTCCCGTTGCGATATTGTTAGGCGGCAGCTGCCAGCGACGGCTTCCCGGGGGTGATCTCGCTCGCCTGGAACGCTCCGGACCCCATTTTATCCGGCGCTCCCGCTGGTAATATTTTTATCGCTGTGTGGCACCTTTTCTTTCGATTTGCGGTACTTTTTCCCCCTAAAGTCGTTAAGAAAAACGCTAAAAAGGCGAAGCGTCGTTAATTATCGCAAAAGTGGCCCCCTTTACGATATAAAACGACCCGCTGCGATCTCATTATAGCAACGCAAAACGGATCGCTAGCGGGATTGTTTAGTGTGGCGTTTTTAAGGTGCAAACAAAAACCGATCCCCCAGTCTAACCTCCTTGCAATAGAAATTTAAAAATGTTGGGGGAAAAAACACAGTTACTCCACCTTTCAGTTTTGGTCTCTGCGGGGGGGGGAGCACGCGTTTTTTTCAATTACAAACCATTTTAGAGCCCTTTCCTTTTCATAGCTATCATTTGCTTATTGCCATTCACCCCACACGTTGGGCTGTGTCAAAATCACACTTGGGCCTTTTGGCATAAATTTAGACCCCCTTTTCCTAAAAGAGTGTGGGGAACGGGGGCAGTACAGCAAGGCTGACAGTGTCATGAGGACGAGAGCTTGTGAAGGGGTTTTTAATGTTACCCCCGTAAAAAAATTAGCGCCCCAAATATGCGGCCCCCCAACAGAGACCATTTTAAAAAAATTGAGCTCGTTTCAAAACTCCCACACTTTAACAAAAGGGGTTAAAGGAATTGGGCTCTCTCCCCTGCATTCCCCACAAAACTGAAAATGCAATTTTTGGGGAAATTTTTTTTTAAGGGATTTCAAAAAAGAAATTTAAAAATACCTGAGCTCAAAATTCTCCAAAATTTTCTCTTTTTTGCATGGACACTTCTTTGAAGGGGTTTCAATTTTTCCCCTTTTGGACACAATATATGAAATCCCGTATGCATTTAAAATTATGTGTTTTCCCCGTCTTTTTGGGGATTAGCTATCACCACTCTCTATAAATGCTCCAATCACGTCCTTTTGATCTTGCAGTTACAATCTCAGACACTGCTGACTGTGAGATAAATTGAGAGTGGGGGGGTGAACCCCAACACCCCCCGAAAAGACTCAAAAGAAATACAATTTTGAACTTCGCAGAGATTTAAACCTATTGCTCCCCAAAAAGTAATAAAATGCCAAAAAAAAAAAAGGGAACACTCATAAAACCCCTTTTTTAAAATCTAAAATGAAAAAAATTTTTCTTTTTTAAAATTTTTTTGGTACAAAGTTGAATGTCTTCAACATAACCCAAAAAAAAAAATTCATCAATGGAAATCAAATTTTTTTGAATCAAGGGGCCCCTGGTGGGGAAAAACCCCCAAAAATAAAGGGGGAAAAAAGTAAAAATGAAAATCAAAACAAGACAAAATTAAAGTGGAAACAAGTCAAAATGAGAAAATTGGGTGGCCTCCATGTGCCTGTTGACCTCCCTACAACGCCTGGGCAGCCCTTATGGGTTGGGGGTGTTCCCCCTGGGGATCCCCCCCCAATGGCTAAAGCAACCCCTCGGCAGCGGGGGGGAAAAAGTGACGTGACGTTTGGGGATGGAGTGAGACATCTGCCCAGATGTGCTCAGTCGGATTAGGTTGGGAAAGGCGGCCGCCCTAGTTTTAATGTTCTCTTGCGGGAAAAAGGACACACTCCAGCCACTGAGGTCTGGCATTGTCCTGCTTGGAAAAACCCGGGCCAACCGCACAATAGGTCTAAAAGGGGTCTGAATCCATCAGCCCCCAAGGGGAGTAGGGTACCCTGGCAGGCAATTGGGGTTTTGGGCCCCCCCAAAGAAACCCCCCCACCCCTTTTTCTGACCCACTGCCAACCGGATATGAAGGATGTTGCAGGCAGCAGATCGTCTCCACGCGTCTCCACTCTGAAATCTGTCACTTTGGTGAGTGTAAACCCCTCTGCTGCAACAGGCGTTGGGCTGGTTCGAAATTGCAAATCTATTCGCCAAGAAAAAAATCTAACCAAATTTGAAAAATTCGCTCAACCGATTCATGACTAAAAACTTTTCCCTTTAAAATATATGTTAATGGATGACACTGCCAGCATTTCTTTTTTGAATTTAATGCACAGTACAAATGAGATCCAAATGCTTCAATTTAAAGCATTGTCCTATTCCAAATAATAGACCGACCACAAGAGGAACGAGGGGTGAAAAAAAAAAAATTTAAAAATTTTCCCCCGGAAAAAGTTTACATACATTCTTACCAACAAAAAACTTAAGATTTGGGGAAAGGGGTGCTAAAAATCCCTAACACGTAACCCCCAATTTTGTACAGATATTAGACCATATAACAATTTAAAACACTTTTTAAAACTAAAAAAATTTAAATTTTTTTCCTTTAAATACGTATATATAATTGGAGGCTGTATACATATTTATGCATCATTTTTTTGCGTAATCCAATGTAAAATTTTTTGGGGAAAAAGCAAAAAGAAAATGAAACCCCTTTTTGCGATTATGATATTGTTTGAATTTTTTTTATTTAACCAATGTTCTGTCATTTTTGGGAAAATTTAAAAAAATGAATTTAAAGTAAAAAAAGTGAAACTTTTATTTAAAAAAAAAAAATGTGTTTCTCTAATATTTTTTAATTTTTTTGAAAAATTTAATAACAGGCATAAATTTTAACAGTGAAAAAGGGGTCCCAAAGGAATAAAGTTTTTTTTTTTTGAAATGATTTCCCGGTAAAACAAATTTTTTTTATTCAATTAAAAATGGTGCTCTAAAAATGCAAATGGTTAAAAAAATCGAAAAGTGTTTCCCTTAAAGGGGGGAAACTGTCCCCCCTTTTTTTTCCCTATGAGATAGGGCCCGCCCAGGGGTTTTTTCTAAGCTTCTGGAATGCTGTAGAAAACCCCCCCATTACCGAAAATAAGAAAAATGAGTTATTATCCCCACCCGGGCGTTCCGCGTCCTGGGCCAAGGGCGCGCGGTCCGGTCCGGGCCCCCATTTGTAGAAAGTGGCCTCTTTTTTTCGCCCTCGTGGCCTGCACGGCTCACGCTTGCCGGGGGGGCAAGAAGGTACTACAGTGCGAGGCGCCGGTCCTCTCGACGAAAAAAGGGGCCGGGTTTTCACTACAAATGGGAGCCTGGACCGCCCCAAACCCCGCGGGGGAAAAACCCCTGGGTGAGTATAAAAAATTTTTTTTTTCTTCACTTTCACACCCAAATGTAGATAAGCGCCTATGGCAGGGGGCCTATCTCTAGGGCAAAAATGGGGTGACAATTCCCAAAAAAGTTCTCGGGCCCCCCCTTTTTAAAAGACTCATGTAAGTCAGTACTTGGTTTATCACAGATACAGGCACAATGGGAAGACCCAAAATTCATCATAGAGAACTGAAGCTGCCGCTGGCCATCGTGCATTGGGCCGTGATGGGCCCCCAAGATCAACGAAAATCTGCATGGCCCCTTGGCTTAAATACAAAATCTCACAGGGGCAAATTTTTATCCAACTGCGGAAGACAGAAAAAAACACGTGACCACAATTACTGCCTTCTACTGAAAAGACATAACCCCAGAGGGGTTTCCCATGCCGGAGGGGGACCCCTTATTTGTTGAGGGCTTATTATCAAAATGCATCCCAGAAGTTAAGCACCGAAGAAAAGCATCTTTGAAAAGGGGAGTTATTCATGGAAAAATTAACTTCATTTCTCTTTCACACAGGAAACCAAATCATTATCCTCGAATTATCCTCTCTGCATGTATGCATCCATTCATTTCACAAGCAGCTGAATGACACAAGCCCTTTTTTTTTTCATGGGAAAATTTTATACAATGGTAACCAAATCATTCATCCTCGAATTGATCCTCCGCATGTATGCACTCCATTCATTGTCACAAGCAGCTGAATACACAAGCCCCTTTTTTTTCATGTGGAAAATATGCATGGAAAAAAAATTTCACCTCTAATTGATCCTCTGCATGTAGACCCCCTTCATTGTCCAAGCCTAAAAGACCAAGCCCTCGTCTTGCGTGGAAAAAAATCAATGGTAACGAAATCATTCATCCCGAATTTTTCCCCTCGCAAAAAACACTCCATTCATTGTAGCAAGCACAAAAAGACCAAGCCCCTTCGTCTGCATGGGAAAAAAATGAAAAGGAACGAAATCTTCTCCCCTGAATTTTCCCTCGCATGTATGCACTATTCATTTCACAAGCAGCTAAAAGACACAACCCCCCCTTTTTCTTGCATGGGAATATATAGAAATGGAACCAAAACATTCACCTCGAATTGATCCTCTTGCATTATGAAAATCCATTCATTGTCAGCAAGAGCTGAATGACACAAGCCCCTTTTCTTGCATTTGGAAATATATAGCAATGGAAACCCCCAAACATTCACCCCTGAATTGACCCTTTCTGCATGTATGCACCCCATTCATTTTCAGCAACAGCTAAATGAAAAAAAACCCCTTCGTTTGCTTTGGGGAAAATATAGAATGGTAACCAAATAATTCTCCTCGAATTGATCCCCGCAGTATGCCTCCATTCATTGTCACAAGCCTGAATAAAACCCCCCCTTCTGTTTGCTGTGGAAATAAAAAATAGTTGCACCCATACTTTGATTGCTGCCAACCACTGCTGCCCCATTTTGCAACATATTTAATGTCCGGTAAAACTTTAGAAATTCTTTTTTTTTTCACTGTGTTTAATACTTATGCTGTTAATCGTGTGACGGGCCCCCTGTAGATGCTATCAGGGGGAAAGGCTAAACAATAGATTTGCCAGTCTAGTCCTTTTTATGTTTAACCACCCCCGGGGGTGCGGCCCCCCGTGGAAAATTATCCCCAACAGCCCCCAATCCCACTTTCCGTGAGTGTGGACTATTTTTTTAGGAGTAGTTAAGGGGTGCATTGGGGGGGCGCTGCATCCCAAATTTTAACATCAAGAAAAAAGCATCTTGAAAACGGCAGTTATCAGGCATTAATCAGGGGGGAACGGGGCCCCCCTTTGCCTTATTTTTCATTTTGTACTTTTTCTATTTCCCTTTTCCCCTTTTCCCCCACTTCCCGCCCCACCCCCCCCCATCCGACTCATACACATCAGCCCCCCATTCCCTTCCCGTACAGCTCCCACGCACTCCTACCCCCCTGAAAAAACCTCAGCCCATCTTGAAAAACCACAGAAAAAACCTATT
This sequence comes from Oophaga sylvatica, assembly GCA_033576555.1. NCBI lineage: Eukaryota > Metazoa > Chordata > Amphibia > Anura > Dendrobatidae > Oophaga > Oophaga sylvatica. Next base: position 13,214 of record JARQOD010004367.1, read on the forward strand.
TAAAAATTTCCACAACCCTTTTTCTTTATCTTCTACTCCTACTGATTGCAGGGGACATCTCCCCAACCCTGGTCCACCATCCCCCAAAACCCAATCCCATCCTACCTCTACGAAACCAAATAAAAGTATTAAATTACTTTTACCCCTCACCCTTCTTTCAAAATTTTGCCCTCTGGAATCCACGGTCTGCTGCAACAACTATCCTTCCGGGGCAATACTTTCTGAACCCCCTTTAATCTGTTGGCCCCTCATAAACCTGGTTCAGGATTTGACATGTCTCCCCTGCTGCCTTTCCCCTTTGGGGTTTTTCAGTTCTCCCATTCCAAACCCACAAACGACTGGGGGGGAGTTGGCATCCCCGCCCCCCCAAGAAATTTCCAGGACCCCCCCCAAATTTCCCTCACTCCATTCCCTTTTTTGGGTCCACACCACAGGCTCTTCCACCCCCCTCCCCGGGGGAGCGGTCAATAGGCCCCCCGGGGTCACCCACCCTTTTCCTTTACCCTTCCAGGGGCGCGCACTTATGTCCTCGAACTCCAACCCCCTTTTCCTTGAGACTTCAACACCCCCCCTTAACACCCAATTTTCCCATCCATCTCGCTTTACACAAACCCCCTTTCAGGCCTCTCACAGCTTTCCCCCTAGACACACAAGGGTGGAAAAAACCCCCTTTCCCCGGTCTTTGCCCCCCTCTGTTCAATCCCCACCAAAAAACCACCGCCCCACCCTGACCCAACATTCTCCCCTTCACGCTCACAAATCCTCCCCCCCCAGCGCATTCCCCCCTCCCCCCCATTCAAAAATCTACAACCCCTTAACCCTCAGCCTTTCGACCCCCACATCATGCTGTCCCAATTCCTCTTTTCCTGTCCGATCTGGCTGTTCATCACTACAATGACATTCTTTTTAAAACCCCCTTGACCCCAATACACCGTCACCCTTCAAAATCCAAACACACAGAAAACAGTCCTGGCTCCATTGCAAACTCGACTCTTCCGATGCCTAGGAGTGCTGAAGCCCCCGGAAAAAAACCCCACACCAAAGACTTCTCCACTTTAAATTCTTTTTAAAACTTATAATGCTCCTTTTTACCTCCCCAAAAGACCATTTTCCCCCCTGATCTCCTCACAGCCAACAACCCCAAAAACTTTTGACAATTTTCACTCCCCCTCAGGCCAAAAACAACCCCTATCACAGACTTTTTTGTGACGACCGGGGCCCCCATTTATAAAAAAATAGATACTCCCCCTCAGGAAATTTTCTCAACCCCCAAGTGCTGTGACTCCCATTCCCCCCTGCTTTTTTCCCTGGTCAAATTTTCCCATTTGATCCCATCACAGAAAAAGAATCCCAGATCCCTCTTCCTTTTTCCGCTACATGCACTACTACCCCATCCCCCCATCCCCCCAGCTCTTCCCCAGTTGTCACAACAAAACCTAACCAATCTTTAACTCTCCTTCCCTGGCTTTCCCCCCATCCTCCTTCAAACACTCTCTTTATCCATTACTAAAACCCCTGCTCTTCCCCCTTCCTGCAAAAAACAACTCAGACCGTCTCCAACCCCCCCTTCATCTTAAATTTTGGGAGCGCCTATCTACTCCCCCTCACCCTTACCCCCCCATTTTCCCCCCTCCTAGCCCTTCACCCCCGTTCCCCGCCCCCTTTTTTCGACTGAAACGCCTCATCAATACCAATACTTCTTACAGCAAAACAAAAGGGCGACCACTCTCGCTCATTCTTTTCACCTTTCTGCAGCTTTCGCCCGGTTGACCACCGCCCCCTCCCCCTGGCCCCCAGTCCTAGGTATTAAGGCACTGTTCTTCCTGGTTCCCTCCTTCTTTCGACCGCTCCTTCAGTGTTTCGTTTTCGGCCCCACGTCATTCCTTTTCCTCTCACGTCGGGTACCCCAGGGTCAGTCCTTCCCCCTTTTCTTTTCTTTCCAGGCCCCCCAATTACGACCATCCGATTTGGCTTTCAGTACCATCTTTTGCCGATGCACCAACTAACCGTCTCCCCCGCCCCTTCCCCCTTTAAAGAACACCCCAAAATGCGTGCTTTTCAAAATCAGTCCGCTCTCTATTAAAATTAACCTCTCCAAGACTGAATCCTTCTGCCCCCCCGTCACTAACCTCCCAAATTAATTTTTCCCCCTCTTTTGGGGGGCCCAAAAAACCCCCCGCAGCGGGGTCGCTGTCTGGGTGTTATGTTTGACCCAAACCCCCCCTTCACCTCCCTATACAATCTCTTCCCGCTTTTTGCCCTTACCCAAAAAAAAAATCTCTAAATCCCCCTTTTTCTCCCAGGGGAAAAAAAAAAACCCCACTGATTTTTACCCTCCCGCCGGGGCTACTGCAACGCTCTATTTTTTGGCCCCCCCCTTTTCTCGATACCCTCCCACCCCCCCTTAATGCAGCACCCGGGGGCATCCCTCGGCTAATCTACCGGACGCTCCCCTTTTTGCCCCCTTAAAAGGCTCCCCCTTCATTATAGACCAAAATTTAAAGTATGGTTCTCACCCAAAAGCTCTCCACAGGCACCCCCCCCCTACACTCCCCCCCCTTTATCTATCGGCCTAACCCACGCTGCGCCTGAAAAACTTTGACTAACCTTGCACTAATCCGTACCTCCCCTCCCGACCCAAACTTCTCCCCCGCCTGCGCCAATCCTCTGGAATGCTCTCCCCCCAAAAATTGGGCTTTCCACAATTTTCAGGTTTAGGGCCCTCAAAACACATTTGTTCAAGTGGCCCCTTACATTTTCTAACCAAAGTCGTTTATGTTTAATTTATGTTAGCCCCCTTTACTTCTCCATCCATCCCCCCTCCCCCCCAAAAGGCTGGCCACATTTTTAAAAGCACCATTTTTTATCAACCTTATTTGTATCCCCCCCCTCATTTTTGTTGTAAGCTCTCCGAAGGGGGGGTTAAAAATTTCTTTAAAATTTTTATTGTTAAGTTGTTACTTTGACTTTGTTTTGAAACTGTTAAAAAGTAAAAAGCTGCGGAAAAGTGGCCATATAAATAAAGATTATTATTATTATTATTATAAGGGGGTGGTGGTTTAGTGATTCTTCAATTTTGTTTTAATCTTTGCCTGATAAAACCTAGTAGTCTCGAAAGCTTGCAATTTGTTACCACTTTTCGTAGCCATTAAAAGGATCAACCACTGAGCCCAAAAACTCAAATTTTTTCTATCCACTCCTAAATACATTTTTGAGCATTGAGGAGTTAGAAAGATTTCACTAATATTGCATGTCACATGAAAAATTGTGAAATCTTGTTGGAAAAGCATGGATTATTAGAATTTTGCACAAAACTGAGAATAAGAAAGCTTAAATGTATGCTGTCATTAAAGCATAGTGGGGTACTCCAAATTACTAACAAAGCCTGTTAAAATATCAAAATTATAAAAAAAAGCATTTGTACAAGAAATATTAGGTTAAACTAAAAAAAAAATAATAAAAAATATATACATTTTCAAACTGTAAAATTATACACCAAAATACAAAACCAAACTGAAGGGAACATCATCATCTCCTAGACTGCTCAGGAGAAAAACTGCTGTGCTCCATTCATTGATTCCGATAGGAAACCATACCAGGGGACATGTTCTCCAGGAAGAGAGGTCATTAGCTGTGTATAGATTAATCTGGGATTGTTGGCTAGACATCGGCACTGTCTACAGCAGGCAAAAGGAAAATATGTAATCAATAAAGGGTATGCCACACTTAAACAACATCGCTAACGGGAATCGCTAAAAAACTCATATTTAGCGATCCCGTTAGCGATGTTTTGTTAGTGTGCGGCATCTATCAGCGACGTGGCCCTGCTGAGATCCTGCTGTGATCTCGCTCGTCGCTGACATCGTTCCGGACCCCTATTTTATCGTCGGCGCCCCCGCTGGTATCACTATATCGCTGAGTGTGGCACCTTTTCTTAGCGATTTTGCGGTACTTTGTACATGGACTTTTGGACATCGCTAAGTTAAGCCGCTATCAGCGATTAAAAGAAAACAATCCCGCTAGCGTCGCAATTAGTATGCGTCGTTATCTGTGATCGCTAGGGGGATTGTTTAGTGTGGCAGTACCTTTAGGTATGTCTTTTTTAATCCCACAGAACATGGAGTGTAGGTGAGTGGGCCAAAGATTGGGTGATAATTAGGAAAACCCTTTGAGTCAAGATTGAATAAGAGTGACAACCCATAATTACATCAATTACTACTGAGAAATGCTGATATAGCAGTTTGTGTAACATGCCTAGTGGTTCCAATATGTTTTTCATTAGTTTTCTGTATCTTTTATGAATTGAACATAAGTCAAGGACAGTTATAACATTTTTCCTATATTGTTATTGGTAAGAAACTAGCACAAACCAACTCCAAATGCCCTGACAGGTGCTCTGCAGATCTAAAAGTCTTTGAATTACTTTGTTACAGCACAGAACAATCCTTCATAGGTTTTCTGTGATTCATGTGATTCTCAGCTTTACTTGCCCTTGGCAAAATTCCCAAGATATGCCATATTCATGCTGTTTTATTAACAAGGATTTTAAAACAATGATGTATTAAAAAGCACATGTTCATCAAAGGATGTCTTTGTTCTTAATGTCAGCTTTCAGAAAATCTGAGAAATTACTTTACAATGAATTGCTACTATAGATTCAATTTCCAGGATTTTATAAATTTTACCTACAGCAGGAATGTGATAACATTTAAAATAACCTAAGCTCATCTTTCAAATCCCTCATTGTTCCAGCGTCGCCATTTTGGTAGTTCCAATCAGAGTTGAGCGAAAACAGGTCGGTCAGAATCAAAAGTCGCCGACTTTCGCCAAAGTCGGGTTTTGTTGGCCGAAACCCAACCATAGCGTGAGGTCGGCCATGTGGTCGTCGACCCAAGCGCCAAGTCGGTTTTCCATAATGTTTGATGCGCCTTTTTTTAGGCAATGAGCAAGGACATACACTTGGGGCACAGAGATGACATGGGTAGCGTCCAACCACCATCTTAGAGAAGGGCATTGCAGTGATTAGCTTGCTTTGGGGGGCGTCATTTGTGTCTATAAAAAACCCTCACCGCCGACCTCCATTTTACTTCTGCCGATATTAACAGTAGGGGGAGGTTGCTGATGTCTATCAGTAGGGAGTGAGTTAGGACAGGAAAGAGAAGTTCTTCTGTGCTTGTGCTGATAGCAATTGTGCTGTAAATTTAGTGCGCAGTGACAGGGGAGGATTTTCTTGTGGGGCAGCAGCGCTGGGTTATTAGGCTGCCTGATAGCTGTATTGCTGTGTGTACACTGCTGTGCATAATGCTTTTTACACAGCTTAATACTTTGATTTTTTCTCTGCACAGTTAACGGGCCATTCATTTTTTCCCACACCGTATAGAGCTGTACAGTCATGGCCAAAGTTTTGAGAATGACACAAAAAATTATATTTTCACATGATCTGCTGCCCTCTGGTTTTTATGTGTGTTTGACAAATGTTTTTTATCACAGACAGAAATATAATAATTGCAAACATATGAGTAACAAAAGCTTATATTGACAGTTAGAATGAGTTAATGCAGCAAGTCAATATTTGCAGTGTTGACCCTTCTTCTTCAGGACCTCTGCAATTCTCCCCGGCATGCTCTCAAATCAACTTCTGGACCAAATCCTGACTGATAGCAGTCCATTCTTGCACAATCAATGCTTTCATTTTGTCAGAATTTTTAGGTTTTTGTTTGTCCACCCGTCTCTTGATGATTGACCACAAGTTCTCAATGGGATTAAGATCTGGGGAGTTTCCAGGCTGGACCAAAATCTCTTGTTTTGTTCCCTGAGCCATTTAGTTATCACCTTTGCTTTATGGCAAGGTGCTCCATCATGCTGGAAAAGGCATTGTTGATCGCCAAATGCTCTTGGAGGGGTTTGGGGGAAGTTGCTCTTGGAGGACATTCTGGTACCATTCTTTATTCATGGCTGTGTTTTTAGGCAAGACTGTGAGAGAGTGATTCCTTGGCTGAGAAGCAACCCCACAATGAATGGTTTCAGGATGCTTAACAGTTGGCATGAGACAAGATGGTGGTAGCGCTCACCTTGTCTTCTCGAATGAGGCATTTCCTGATGTCCCAAACAATCGAAAAGGGGATTCATCAGAGAAAATAACTTTACCCCAGTCCTCAGAAGTCCATTTTCCTGTACCTTTTGCAGAATATCAGTCTGTCCATGATGTTTTTTCTGGAGGAAGTGGCTTCTTTGCTGCCCTCTTTGAGACCAGGCCTTGCTCCAAGAGTCTCCACCTCACAGTGCGTGCAGATGCACTCACACCTGCCTGCTGCCATTCTGAGCAAGCTCTGCACTGCTGGTAGCCCGATCCCCCAGCTGAAACACTTTTAAGAGACAGTCCTGGCGCTTGCTGGTCTTTCTTGGGTGCCCTGAAGGCTTTTTGGCAACAATGGAACCTCTCTCCTTGAAGTTCTTGATGATGCGATAGATTGTTGACTGAGGTGCAATCTTTCTAGCTGCGATACTCTTCCTGTTAGGCCATTTTTGTGCATTGCATGATGACTGCACGTGTTTCTTTAGAGATAACCATGGTTAACAGAAGAGAAACAATGATGCCAAGCACCAGCCTCCTTTTAAAGTGTCCAGTGGTGTCATTCTTACTTAATCATGACAGATTGATCTCCAGCCATGTCCTCATCAACACCCACACCTGTGTTAATGGAGCAATCACTGAAAAGAGGTTAGTTGGTCCTTTTAAGGCAGGGCTGCAATGATGTTGAAATGTGTTTTGGGGGATAAAGTTCATTTCTCTAGCCAAATATTGACTTTGCGAGTAATTGCTGTTAAGCTGATCACTCTTTATAACATTCTGGATATATGCAAATTGCCATTAGAAAAAGTGAAGCAGTAGACTTTGAAAAAATTAATATTTGTGTCATTCTCAAAACTTTTGGCCATGACTGTACGCTCCTCACACACTTACCGTGTACCTGCTGGTATCACGGACAAATACATGCTGAATATCTGTGTCTGACTCCGGAAATATATACGGAGATTTACAATTTTCCCCTACATTGTATACAGCTGTACGCTTCTGAGACAGTACCATATATCTGCTCTTTGTATTACGGTGAAATCCATACTGAGTGAGCGTCTGTGTGTGACTCCGGAAATACGAGGGGCGACTGCAAATTTCGAGGCCCAACCAGAAGTAGTGACGTGGGTCAAAATTTTTACAGTCTGTTCTCCACATAGTCTCCCTTGAGGGTCACACAGGTATGCCATCGCTCTTGGATTTTCATTAGTCCACTGTGGTAGAACGTTCCATCTTGCTCCTCCAAAAACTCCTTTACGGCGTCCATGACGGCTTAATCAGAAGGAAAACGACTTCCACAAAGGTGCTTTTTCATCTGTGAAATAGGTGATAGTCTGAGGGAGCCAAATCAGGGGAATAGGGTGGGTGCTGAAGCAGTTGGAAACCACAGAAGTGAATTGCAGCCATTGCAACAGCTGATGTGTGAACTGGCGCATTGTCCTGGTGAAACAACACCCCTTTCTGCAGCATCCCTTGACGTTTTTCCTTAATTGATTACTCAGAAGATGACTCTGAGCTGCATAATATTCCCCATTGATGGTTTGACCTTTCTGGAGGAACTCCAGAAGAATGACACCATTGGAATTCCACAACACTGATGCTATCGCCTTGCCAGTGGATGGAACCACCTTTGCATTTTTGGGGCGTGGGGAGGTGGGATGTTTCCACTGTTTTGAGTCTTCTTTTCACTCTGGACAAAAGTGGTGTACCCAATTTCATCCATTGTAACAAATCTCTGCATAAAAAGTTGAATATCAGCTTCAAACAGTTGCACATTTTCCACAGAGCGAAGTTCTCTCAGACGTTTGTTCTCTAATGTCAAAAGTCTGGGCACCCATCGTGCCGAAACTTTATGCATGTTCAGCAGCTGTGTTAGGATATGGCCAACCCTCTCCACTGATATGCCCACACATTGTGCAATGTGCCACTGTTTGACCCGTCGATCTGCCATTACAATGTCTTGCACTTTTTTGAAAATTTTCTTCTGTGCATGCGGTTGAGGGACGACCACTGCGAGCAGCATCTTCAATTGATGTCTGTCCCGGCTTGAAATCTGCAACCCACTTTTTCATCATTGTATAAGAAGGAGCATTGTCCCTAATATCTCCAGCATGTCCTTGTGAATTTCCAATGGTGTCAGTCCTTTTTTCTGAAGGTAGTGAATGACTGCTCGCTTTGCCAATTTATCCATTCCCATATTTCAGCCTTGCCACCAAACTTGAAAATGCTGTCACGGAAAAAAAAATGTAAATAAATCAAGATTGCTCATCATGAGACCATTCAACAAAGTAAATAAGAGATTGCATTGCAAAACAAGACCATGCAAAGAAGATTTCAAGGGTGGGCCTCAAACTTTTCAAGCCCCCCTCGTATATACAGAGATTTAAATTTTCCTCTACGCCTTATACAGCTGTACACTCTTCATACAGTACCATATATCTGCTGGTATTTTTGGTATATTTTCCCAAACATGAGGAAGTATGGTGGAAGAGGCCGCGGACGTGGGTGAGGGGGCCAGCTGGGAATGATGGTGGTGGTGGTGGTGCATCTGCTGGTAGTGCCAAAGCCCAATAGCACCTAAGGCAGGAGGTGTTAAGCCTGCGTCATCGTCTGGTTCCAGAAGGCCTGGAAGGCTCCCTTTTCTGGGAGTAGGTAAACCGCTTTTAAAGCGGAGAATCAGGAACAGGTTTTGGCTTACTTTGCCAAAACAGCCTCCAGCTCTATAGCCTCCTCTTCTGAAGTTTCAAAAAATGCAAGCACTGAGTCATCAGTGCAGGCTCCTGGTCAGGAACAACACCTTTCCTTGTGTCCTTCACCCCCACCAAAGTGAAGGATGTGGCAGGCCACACTTCAGATTACTCTATGGAGCTCTTTTCACATACCATGCCTGGGTTATCAAGTCAAATCCTGAATTCCCCAGTCCAAGATGAATCTGACATGGAGTTCACTGATGCACAGCCACTGCTATCTGATTCTGCTGGTACATTCTCCAGAGCACTACATTGCCCTCTCAGTCTACTGAGCCAGAATCTGACCCTGATGAAACTCAGGTGCCCCTTCCCGCATACTCTACCACCTTACACGGTGACACAGAGGAAGGTGCAGATGAAACTGAAGAGGAGGTGATGGATGACCCAGTTGTTGACCGGGATTGGCATCCTTTGGGGGAAGAGGGTGCCGCAGGCAATAGCTCAGAAGAGGAGGAGGATCCGCAGCAGGCATCGACATCGCAGCTGCGGTTATCTGGCAGACCCCTAGCAGTCCAAAAACATGTTAAAAAAACAAAAAGAGTTGCAGGATAGCTTGGCAAGACAGTCAAATTAGCACAGCGTGCAAGCCCTGAATATTTATCCCATAGTAGGAAGAGTGCAGTGTGGCACTTTTTTGACCAAAATCCTATTGATGAGGCAAAGGTTATCTGTAAGAAGTGCGGAAGGACCTTTAGCCAAGGGAAAAATCTCCGAAAATTTAATACCAGTTGCATGCTTAGACATTCAAACACCATGCACTTGCAAGCGTTGACGGACTACAAAACCTCACTGGCTTTGAATGCCTACATTGCCAAACTGATCTCATTAGAGATGATGCCCTTCCGTTTGGTTGAAAGTGCAGCGTTCCGAGAGCTCATGGCCTACGCTGTCCCACACTATGACCTACCCAGTCAGCACTTCTTTTCTAGAAAAGCCATCCTAGCCCTCCACCTGCATGTGAAAGATGCATTGTCCATGCACTCAAACAATCAGTGAATGGAAAGGTGCACTTCACAACAGATGCATAGGCCAGTAGGCATGGCCAAGGCCGTTATGTATCCATCACTGCGCACTGGGTTAATGTGGTGGATGCAGGGTCCACAGGGACAGCGGCGGTGGGACTGTGCTGCCTAGCCCACAGTATAGGCAACAGTTGGCTTTAGGCGTTCGACTCTCCTCCTCCTCCCCCTCCTCCTCCAGAAGCAAAAGCTCGTTGACAGAGCGCAGTCGCACGAGCACTCCATCCGCAGCTGTCAGTGCTGCACACGAGGTGTCCCACTGTCGAACAGCTAGTGGTAAGCGTCAGCAGGCTGTTTTAAAGATGATGTCTTTGGGCCACAACAGACACACCGCGGAGGTACTGGCCGACTACTTGCAGCGAGAAACTGAGTCATGGCTGGGCAGTCTACATCTTGAGCCAGGTAAGGTAGTCAGTGATAATTTTATGGCGACCATAGCCCTGGCAAAACTCAGACACATACCTTGCCTGGCTCACACCTTGAACCTGGTGGTGCAGTGCTTCATAAATAATTATCCGGAGTTACCAGCCCTGCTCCATAAGGTGCGAAGACTGTGCTCGCACATCCGTCACTTGCCTGTAGACTCCAGTCGTATGCAGAGGCTGCAGTGATCACTCCACCTCCCCAAGCACCACCTAATCATAGACGTTGCATCAAGATGGAACTCCACCATGCACAACTGTCCTGGACGAGGTGGAGGAAAAAGAGGAAGAGGAGGAGGATGAGCTTGAAGGGGATGATTATTTTGGGGAGGAGGATGCTTCTCAGGGGGCAAGAAAAAATGTTTACTTGCCTAGGTCAGATACAGGGTTTGTGCGTGAATGGAGGGATGTGGATTTGGCAGAAAGTGCTCCTCCACCCACCGCTGGCAGTGCATCATTGACACCTGGAACATTGGCCCACATGTGTGATTATGTCTTGCGGATCCTAAAAAGGGACCCCCGCATTGCCAAAATTATGAAGGATGACGACTACTGGTTGTCAAGCATCCTCGATCCACGCTATAAGACAAATTACAGAACATCATGCCACAGGAGAACCTAGAGCTAATATTGGCGAACAAACAAGCAATTCTGGTAAACCATTTGTTAGAGGCATTCTCAGCACACAGCAGCAGTGCAGGTTCTACCACAAGCCGTACTGGGCCAAATGGAAGTGTAAGGTTCTGTGTACATGTTCCTGAAACTCAGTTTGTTCGTCAGCCATTTTACTTTCTGTCTTGCTGCAGCTATCTTGCCCTCAGTCAAAATGGAGTTTCCAGCTTGCATGTTCCCGCCCTGATTCTCTCCTTTTGCTTCTTAAGCAGCCACAGCTGAGCAATCAGTGCTTCAGAATCTAGCCTGCAGTGAACCTGTGACTTGACTCCTGTAAGCCTTGGACCTTGTACTCCAGCTATTCCTACTGAGGAACTCTGAAGCACTTGTGGACTCTGAACCCTGCTCTTTGAAAGACCCACGTTTGCATGGACTTACGGTAACAGAGAAGAAGATCCTGAATCTGTTGTGGAGAGTTATTGCTGAGCTTAGATTACTCTGGCCTGCTGTGTCTCCTGCTTCTGTGTCTGCAAACTGTGTGACTATTTTTTGCCAACTTGTATGAAGTAATACAGGACTTTCTATATCAAACCTGTGTCTCATGTATGTTCATCGCACCCAAGCACAAGACGCTATATGAACTGTACTACATACATTACAAGATTCTGAAGCCAAACGTTAGTGTCTGCTGGGTCTGGAAAGGCTGTGTCTGCTGTAACTGTGGATATCAGACGTCCGGTTGTACTTTCTGTGATGACAGTGGTTGTGACTTCTCACAACCATTCCAGATGAGCAATTCCCTTAAATTTTTTCTTTCTGCAAGTGTTACCACAGGTAAACACTATTGTTTTTTTTTTTTCTTCTTTTCTCTTTTTTGTCTGCCGTAACTCTGGATATCAGATGTCTGGTTGAACTTTCTGTGATGATAGTGGTTGTGACTTCTCACAACCATTCCAGGTGAGCAGTTCCCTTAATTTTTTTTCTTTCTGCAAGTGTTACCACAGGTAAACACTATTGTTTTTTTTTCTCCTCTCCTCTTCTTCCAGTAATCCTGTCTTAAAAGATCTGGAAAATGGAGGCCCGCATAAAGGAACTTTGTGGAGTGACTGATAATATCCTTGCAGATTTGCAGAATATAAAGACCCGTTTTACAAACCTACAGGACCTCAATAATCACAATTTGCAAGTGGTTGGACAGACTACCCAGGATTTGCGAGCCAGGATTGAGGTTCTAGAGGGGCGAGTCCAGGCTCCTGCCGTAGCCCCGAGTTCTGGGATTCCCAAGTTGCCCCCTTTTCATTTTGGCGGTGAACGTGAGAAATTCAGGGGATTTATTAATCAATGCAATCTTTTTTTTTCTGCACATGCTTCACAATTTCCCACTGAACGATCTAAGGTGCTTACTATAATTATGTTGCTTACCAACAAGGCTTTGATGTGGGCAAACCCTCTGATTGAGACTGAGGATGATTGTTTGAATCACCTTGATGATTTTATTTCAGCCATGGGGCAGGTGTTTGATGACCCCAATCGAGGTGCAACAGCTGAAGCAGCCATGTTAGCTTTGCGCCAAGGTAAGCACTCGGTAGCTGAATATGCCTTGGATTTCAGGAGATGGGCCCTTGATACCACCTGGGACAGTTCCGCCAAAAAATCTATTTTTCGAAAGGGGTTATCTCCACTGATTAAGGATGAACTTGCTCGTGCCGACCCTCCCACTGCGTTAGGTGACTTTATTAACTACTGCATCCGTATTGATACTCGTCTGACTGAACGCAGGCAAGAGAGATGGTTCGAAAGCAATCGCACTAACCTTTTCCTACCTTCCTCTCCAGCTAAGGAACCTTTGAGTAGGATTACACGGGAACCTGAACCTGAACCCATGCAGGTAGACTCTTTACAAGACGGGTTAGTGATGCACGCAAGGAACATCGTTTTAAGGAGAATCTATGTTTCTATTGTGGTAAGTCAGGGCACTTCATTATAAACTGCCCCAGCCGTTCTCGTAAGACTACTGCAGCACTCATTCATTGTGAGTGTTGCGAGAGGGGATCTGTCAGGTCCGAGCCTCAGGCTCCAGAGAGATCTGCAGCAACAGATCTTGATTTCTCGGACTTAAACTCTGTTACCTCTGAGGACGTTGACTGTGTAAACGCTGCCATTTTTCAAGTTTCCTCAGCGGTGTCCCAGCTGAGTTGTAAGAAAAACAATTCTCATTGCTTTCTTTCCATCAAACTCTGGGTTGACTCAGCTTGGGTGTCTAGCTCTGCTATGATCGACTCAGGGGCAAGTGGAAATTTTATGGATGTCTCCTTTGCTCTGAAACAGGGGATACATTCAGTGAAGAAGGCTACTCCAGTACAGATGGAAACTGTGGATGGCTCCCTGCTGACCTCTGGACCAGTGGATCAGGAAACAGAGCCTTTGAGGGTTCTTATGGGTAAAGATCATCAAGAGAAACTGTCCTTTATGCTTATCTCTTCTCCCCACTTTCCCATTATTCTAGGGCTACCATGGCTGCAGGCTCAGAATCCTACCATTAACTGGGAGACCAAGGAATTACACTTTCCAGAGAAACAGATGAGTCCAAAAGTTTCAGCTTGCTCTGTTCCTAAAGGAACCATGTCAGTCCCTGAACTACCAGCTGTATACCAGGACTATGTGGATTTATGTGACAAGAAGAACGCTGACCAGCTTCCTCCTCACCGTCCATATGACTGTCCAATTGAATTATTGCCTGGAGCAGAGATACCTTTTGGTAAGATCTACCCCCTGGCGGGGCCCGAGCTAAAGGCTTTAAAGGATTACATAGACGAAAATCTAGCCAAGGGCTTCATACGCCCCTCTTCATCTCCTGCAGGTGCACCCATCTTCTTTGTAAAGAAGAAAGATGGATCTCTGAGACCATGCGTAGACTATAGGGAACTCAATAAGGTTATTATTAGAAACCGTTATCCATTGCCTTTAATCCCTGAGTTATTGGAGAGAGTGCGACATGCCAAAATTTTTTCTAACTAGATCTTCGTGGGGCTTATAACTTGGTCCGTATTAGACCTGGGGATGAATGGAAGACTGCATTCAGGTCACGCTATGGACACTTTGAATATCTAGTTATGCCTTTTGGTCTGAGTACCGCCCAGCCACTTTCCAACACTTGGTGAATGACATCTTCAGGGATCTCCTAGATACATTCGTGGTAATTTATTTGGATGATATTCTAATTTTTTCTAACTCCACAGAGGAACATCATGGACATGTGAGAATGGTCTTGGAACGTCTAAGACAAAATCATCTTTACATCAAACTTGAAAAGTGTGAATTCCATAGGACCGAAATTCAATTTCTGGGGTATGTACTGTCTACACAAGGAATTAGTATGGATGGAAGCAAAACCCAAGCCATCAAGGATTGGCCAAGTCCTAGAAATGTGAAGGAGGTACAGCGCTTCATCGGGTTTGCCAACTTCTATAGACGTTTCATTAGAAATTTCTCTGAGGTAGTGTCACCTATCACCCAACTTACCCGGAAAGAGTCTAGGTTCTCCTGGACTCCCCAAGCCCAGGAAGCATTTTCCCGTCTAAAAGATAAATTTACCACTGCACCTATCCTAGTACATCCCAACCCCGAGCTTGCCTTCATAATAGAGGTGGATGCTTCAGACTGTGCCGTTGGAGCTATACTCTCTCAGAGAACAGGTGAGAAGAATGTCTTGCATCCCTGTGCCTTCTTTTCCCAGCAGTTGTCTTCGGCTGAGAGGAACTACGATGTGGGCAATAGAGAGTTGTTGGCCATTATTGCCGCCTTCAAAGAATGGAGACACCTTCTTCAGGGAGCTGCACAGCAAATAGTCGTCCTGACAGACCATCGTAACCTTGAGTTTATCAGGTCGGCTAAGTGCCTGACTCCTCGCCAGGCTCGCTGGAATCTTTTCTTAAACCAATTTAATTTTATCATTTCTTATAGACCAGGATCGCGCAATGGAAAGGCTGATGCACTCTCTAGGATTTACTCAGCAGAGACACGTCCAATTACTCCTCCTAAGACTATTCTTCCTGACTCTAGATTCCTAGGAGTAATTCATAATCAAGACCTACTTAAGGACATCAAGGAAGCATACCATGCGGATTCATTTTTGGCACAACCCCCAAGGGACGTAAGTCTTGTCTTTAAGAATGGTGTGTGGATTCAGGGACAACGCCTGTATATTCCTGAAACAGTCAGATTGAGAGTATTACAACTCATTCACGATTCCAAGATAGCTGGGCATAGAGGAATTCTAAAGACACAGGAATTTCTTTCTCGTTTCTTTTGGTGGCCCACTTGCAGGAAACATGTTTTAAACTATGTCACTTCATGTGAAGTCTGTGCAAGATGCAAAACACCTCGCTCCTCACCAACTGGTCTGTTACAGCCTCTTCCCACCCCGTCCCGCCCGTGGGATCCATTTCTATGGACTTCATTGTGGAGTTACCAACCTCTCAGGGGAAGAACACCATTCTAGTGGTGGTTGACCGTCTAACAAAGGCAGCTCATTTTATCCCTTGTGTCTGCTTACCCACTGCAAAACAGACATCAGATTTGATGATTAAAGATGTGTTTCGCTTACATGGAGTACCGGATTAGGTTATTTCGGATCGAGGGGTGCAATTCACTTCTAGGTTTTGGCAAAATTTCTGTGCAGCATTGGACATTAAAGTAAACCTTTCTTCTGCTTTTCATCCCCAGACTAATGGACAGACCGAACGAACCAATCAAACCCTGGAGCAGTATCTCCGCTGCTTTATCTGCCACCTACAGGATTCCATTAGCTGAGTTCTCGTATAACAACTCTCAGAGTGCCTCCACTAAACAGTCTCCTTTTTACTCTAATCTAGGTTATCATCCTAACATTCTACCACGATTTCCCATAGAAACGCCTTTACCAGCAGTGGCTGAAAGAATCACGTCTTTACAGAAGAATATGGATCTTCTAAAGGAGAATCTGGAATCGGCTCAGGAAAGGTACAAGAAAGCAGCAGATAAATTTCGTAAACCTGCACCAGCTTTCAAGGTAGGAGACTTGGTCTGGCTGTCAACCAGAAATCTTAAGTTAAGGATTCCATCGTCTAAGTTGGGACATAAGTACATTGGACCCTATAAAATCAGTAAAATTATAAGTGCCGTTGCTTGTCGTCTTCAACTGCCCAGAACTATGAGAATCCACCCTGTCTTTCATGTATCCCTACTAAAGGCTGCGACACCCAATACGTTTCCTGGACGTTCTTCTCCTTGCCCTGACCCAGTGCTAGTCGATGGTCAGGAAGAATTTGTGGTGGAAAGGATTTTAGATTCCAGGTTGTATAGAAATCAGTTACAATATCTGATTAAATGGCAGGGCTACCCAGTGGAGGACAACTCATGGGAACCAGTCACTAACGTTAATGCTCCTCGCTTGCTCCGTCAGTTTCATCAGAGGTACCCACACAAGCCTGGTCTGAGGTCATCCGGAGGTTGTCCCTAAGGGGGGAGTAATGTAAGGTTCTGTGTACATGTTCCTGAAACTCAGTTTGTTCGTCAGCCATTTTACTTTCTGTCTTGCTGCAGCTATCTTGCCCTCAGTCAAAATGGAGTTTCCAGCTTGCATGTTCCCGCCCTGATTCTCTCCTTTTGCTTCTTAAGCAGCCACAGCTGAGCAATCAGTGCTTCAGAATCTAGCCTGCAGTGAACCTGTGACTTGACTCCTGTAAGCCTTGGACCTTGTACTCCAGCTATTCCTACTGAGGAACTCTGAAGCACTTGTGGACTCTGAACCCTGCTCTTTGAAAGACCCACGTTTGCATGGACTTACGGTAACAGAGAAGAAGATCCTGAATCTGTTGTGGAGAGTTATTGCTGAGCTTAGATTACTCTGGCCTGCTGTGTCTCCTGCTTCTGTGTCTGCAAACTGTGTGACTATTTTTTGCCAACTTGTATGAAGTAATACAGGACTTTCTATATCAAACCTGTGTCTCATGTATGTTCATCGCACCCAAGCACAAGACGCTATATGAACTGTACTACATACATTACAGGAAGAGGTGTTTGTGGTGCACACAGCCGAAGTGGCGTTGGAGACAGGGGTTTCATGACCATGTTGTGGACTGATTTCTCGAGTTAAGCTCACACGACTGGTAATACTGAATCGATTGCAACAGACAGGAGGAAACAGTTGTCAACTATGGTTCAAAATTACCCCTCCTCCCCTATCGATGTTCTCCCTCACAGTTCTTTCCCCTTTGACTACTGGGCCTGTAAACTGGACATCTGGCCTGAATTGGCACAATATGCCTTACAGGAGCTCGCTTGCCCTGCTGGTAGTGTGCTATCAGAAAGAGTCTTCAGTGCTGCTGGATCAATCCTGACAGAAAGAAGGACCCGGCTGTCGACCCAAAATGTTGGTGATCTCACCTTCATTAAAATGAACCATGCCTGGGTTTCAAAGGATTTTGTACCACCTCCCCTGATGACACAAAGGTTGCCAGCAAAATGGCTCGCTTTGTCCTCTTCTTCCTCCGACTTCTCCAATTCCTCCATTTGCAACTGCTGAGCGTCCAGCCTACACCTCAACATATGCCAGTTTTTCCACCTCCCTAACTGGGCTGTCCCCCCCCAGGGTCGGCGTCAGCACGTGGCACACCCGGGCAAGTGACGGGGCCCTGAGCAGGTGGGGGGGCCCACTCGCAGTCAGAGACACTGGCGTACTATGAGGGGCCCTGTGCCAGTTCCCAGTACCCATGAGTGTGCCCCCCCACTTGCTCAGGGCCCCAGCACTTGCAATACTTGCCTCTCCCTGCTACACCGCTGTGACGACTTCCGCGTTTCCTGACAGTGACATTCAGGTCAGAGAGCGCGATGATGTCATGTCTGTGCGCCCTCTGCCTGAACAGTCACAGGGCAGAGAGCTGGAAGATGGTGATGCTGAGGAGTCCAGAGTAGAACAGTGCCAAGCGAGGAGAGGTATTTCATTTTTTTAATGTTTGGAGCAATATATGGGGAGCATTATACACTGGAGAATTATATATGGGGCCCATCATACACTTGAGCATCATAGATAGGGCCCATTATACACTTGAACATCATCCATGGGGCACATCATATACTGGAGCATTATATGGGGCCCATTATATATGGCGCATCATATGGGGCACATTATATATGGAGCATCACATGGAGACCATTATATATGGAGCATTATATATGGGGACCATTATATTTGGAGCATTATATGGGGCTCATCAAACACTGGCGCATCATATGGGGTTCATTATTTATGGGGCATCATATAGGGCCCTTTATATATGGAGCATCAAATGGATCACATATGGGGCCTATTCTGTATGGAGCATTATATGGAGCCCATTCTGTATAGAGCAATATATGGGGCTCATTATTCTGTATAGAGCAATATATGGGGCTCATTATTCTGTATGGCGCACTATGTGGTGCCCATAATACTGCATGGAGGAATATACTGTCTGTTTTTTAGCTATTGTAGAATTTAAAATAGATATCACTCATGTAATGTAAGAAGTGAAGCATTTGGCATTGTACTTTACCTATATTTCTCTGCCGTATCGGAGCATCATGAATTGTGGTATGTGTTAAAGGGGCCCACTGAGACTCTTTGGCCCGGGGCCCATGAAAACCTGGAGCCAGCCCTGCCCCCCCCACAACTTTGGCCAAATAACCCCCAGTTTTCAATGCGTTACTATTATTATAAAGTAAATTAAGGTTGACAAGCTTAAGCAATAAGAATTGATGTCGTTGGCATTGAAATGGGCACTGTAGGTGTGTTTACTGTCCTCCACTCCCTGCCAACTTTTATTCCCCATTGACTTGCATTGGGGTTGGATTTTCGACTCAGACCCGACCTTTTCCGTTAGTCGGCCGATTTCGTTCGACTCGACTTTTGAGCCCCAACCCCATTTATAAGGCCATAAATCTTACTTATTAAACCTGACAGGGCACACCTGTGAAGTGAAAACCATTCCCGGTGACTACCTCTTGAAGCTCATCAAGAGAATGCTAAGAGTGTGCAAAGCAGTCATCAAAGCAAAAGGAGGCTACTTTGAAAAAACTAGAATATAAGACATATTTTCAGTAATTTCACACTTTTTTGTTAAGTGTATAATTCCACATGTGTTAATTCATAGTTTTGATGCCTTCAGTGTGAATGTACAATTTTCATAGTCATGAAAATACAGAAAAATCTTTAAATGAGGTGTGTCCAAACTTTTGGTCTGTACTGTATGTCCAATATAACATATAATAAAAGAAGGAGGGAGAGTGAAAACATCATTTAATCTGTCATCGGGTTTCCACAAAAAGATGAACTAGGGAACCACTGTTCTATTTCCACTTCTTCCGAATCAGTGACTTAATTGTCCAATTGGAGTTGTCAATGCAGTACAGCCAAAGAGAGGGCAAATATATGTGTCATCAGACATCCCAAAAAGAGATAACTGTATATAAACAAAAAAAGCTAAAAACACGCAAAACACATAACATGAAATAAAAGCAAAAATGAAGCTGAGGAATTCATAGGCGTAAATCTTAGCTAACGAAACGGTGTGAAAGACAATTTCTCATTAAGGCTGTGAGGAGACATTGTGCCAAGCATAGCAATTCACCAGCACTCAAGCTGCGCCAAAATGCGTTTGGAATCTCCACTTCTAATAACACAATGGACTCAGTCTATACCACGCACTAATAGTCCTGCTGGATTAGAGTCATGGTGCAGCCTAAAGTGCCTGGGGATCATTTTAAGGTCTGAGATGTCAGTAGATTCCCTATCTGCCACAATGTCCCTCATATGATCCCTTGTCCTGGTGCGAAGTTCCCGGGGCGTAAGGCCCAAATAAATATGGGCACGTGGCGTAATATACGACATATCTTGTGCTACATGAGATATATGACAGAATCCGGTAATCCCTGCTCCTGTCAGATGACGAAAAAAACGTAGCCCATATGATGTTGCTACATGTATGACAGGAGCCACATGGGTAGCAGCCCCACCTCTGTCCTTGGGTACCAAAGGGATTGGGGGGAGTTGCCACATAGTGGCTTCTCACCAACAAATCCCTCAGATTCTTACCTCTTCCTGCGGTCATGAGTGGATACTCTGGTAGAATCTTGCTTAAAGATGGCTCAGTTTTCAAAACAGACCAATGTCTCTGTAGGATCTGACGCATATTATACCACTGATTATTATTGGTCCCAATAAACCTTAAAGGTGGATCATTATTGGTGGTACGCGTGGATCCACAGAGAAGCTGGTCACGGGGAGTTTTACAGGCACGCCGATAGCCTTTTTTGATACATCTATTGCTGTAGCCACGCTCGTGGAACCTGGAACTAAGGTCCCGAACCAGGCTCTCAAAGGTTTCATCCGATGAGCAAACCCTCCTCATTCTCAGAAATTGTCCAGTAGGGACAGCCTGTATAGTAGATGGAATGTGGGCAGAAGTGGCATGTAGTAATGCATTCACCGATGTCTCCTTTCAGAAGACATCAGTCTGTATTCTGCACACCTCATCTACCATAATTTTTACATCAAGAAAGTCAATTTCCTTAGTAGCGATTTTATATGTAAGTTTTATATTTCGATTATTTCGGTTGAGCTCATGGATGAAGTCCAAGAAACCAGGCTCAGAACCCTGCCAAATAATAAAAACATCATCAATAAAACTATACCAGTACTGCACCTGGGAATTGGCGAGAGGGCCGCCACCGAACATCTCCCTCTCCCAAAGACCGAGAAAGAGATTTGCTTAGGACGGCGCGTTTCGGAAAATGTTCCTTCGTCAGGGGGATGACAAAGGAACATTTTCCAAAACGCGCGTCGAGGCGCGTCTTTGGAAGCTATCTCACCCACCCTTGCTCTCCCCCCCGGGATTTACCAGGTATTGTTATTTTAGCCTTATTATCTTTTCAGCACAGGTTGGATTCGTTTTCATTTAGTGGTGATATACATTTTTGGCCCATAGTGCCTTATTAGTTGGTGTGTCACATTGAGTTCTGAATATAATGCTCACTTAGTGTTTTTTGGTATATTTATTATTTTCTACATTATTGGGCATATAAATGTCACGCTGTATAGCAGATATATATATATATATGTGATGACAGTAATCTATATCAAAAGGGCAACATACAATATAACATGCGCATAGATATATGATAACATAGAATTACCTGACAGAAAGTCCAGTGGGTCAATACGGAATCCGTTATACGCTGTCTCCGGCTAGAGGGTGACCGGGTCTATGCTGACCCTAAACTGGGGTCCTAACTAATCCCTCTACCTGGAGGTACTGTTAAAGGTACAGAGGTCCAGGCCACCAGCGTAAACCCTGTCTCCTATCAATCCCTGCCAACTGTAATCTAGTCCTAAGAAGGACCCTAATTACCACCAAAGGGAATGAACAGGTAACGGTTAATGAACAGAAAGACATACAAGAAAGACAAGAAATAAAGTAAATAAAGTCTTACATACAACACTCACACACAGTAGGAACACCTAAGGTCTCAGAGATAAACTATAAGCTATAAGAGTAAAAACAACTAAGGAGCTCTTAGCTTAAGTATTCTCAGAACCGATCCAGTCTGCTAGACTACATGAATGCTTTCACCGGCATCTAACAAGCAGACTGGCAGGTATATGAAGGAATCTAATTAGAACATAATCAAAAGCAGCCGGGCGAGGCTGGACCTAGTCTTAGCAAAGAGCTAGGTAAAATTAACTCCCTCATTACCAAACACAAAGAAACAGCAACTCAGCTGTGAGAAGTCAGAGTGTGTAATCGCGACGATCCTTGTGGCGATACACCCATGACAGTACCCCCCCCTCTACGAGGGGACTCCGGACCCTCAGGGCCAGGTCTGCCCGGGTGAGTTGTGTGAAAGGTCCGAACCAATCGATCTGCGTTAACATCAGACGCAGGGACCCACGTCCTCTCCACAGGACCATACCCCCTCCAATGAACCAAGTACTGAAGGGATCGGCGACTGAGACGTGAGTCAATGATTTTCGACCCATGAAATTCCACGTTATCATTGACCACCACTGAAGGCGGAGGTAGAGGTGACGGTATGACTGGTGCCACATACTTTTTAAGTAATGACTTGTGAAACACATTATGAATTTTAAACGTAGGAGGGAGGTCCAGACGAAATGCCACAGGATTAATTATGGAACTGATCCTGTACGGCCCGATGAATCTGGGACCCAACCTCCAGGAGGAAACTTTAAGTTTTATATTCCTGGTAGACAACCAAACTAGATCGTTCACCTTCAGATCTAGACCAGAAACTCTCCCCCTATCAGCCATCCGTTTGTAACGGTTCCCCGTAACCTTCAGTCTTAACCGATCTGGAACTATCAGTCTCCCTGGAAGTCCCACCGGGGCGTCCCCCTGAGCCCCCAATACCTCCCCTCAAGCTCAGAGCATACAGCTGACACTACAACTCCCTCCTGAGGAATAGGAACCGGATCATCCGTCTTCCCGGCCCCTGGGAAAGTACGAGATAAGGCATCAGGAAGCAACTTTACTGAGCAGTCATATGCGCGATGAGGAGGTAACTCTTTACACCCCTCCTCTGAGAACATCTCCCCAAAGTCCTCCAGAAAAGGAGACAAAGTCCTAGGCACAACCGCACCGATGACCGTGCTCATGCAGTTATTCCTGCAAAATTCACCCCACTGGCTTATCTTTCCGGATTGCCAATCAATCACTGGGTTATGTTTAGCCAACCAAGGAAGTCCCAACACAATAGGAGTAGGTAGACCCTCCAACACATAACAAGACAATTGCTCTTTATGTCTTGCCCCTACTCGAAGATCTATGTTATGAACAGCTTGTACCAAGCTACCTTGACCGAGAGGTCTAGAATCAATAGAGACTATAGGGACCGGTTTGGCCAATACACTCAGTTGCATACCATGCACCTGGGCAAACCGAGCGTCCACCAGATTAGCCCCGGACCCACTATCAAGAAAAACAGAAATCCTCTCAGTTCTAGTACCAATCACCACCTCCGCAGGCACGAGAAACTGAGAGGGATTTGGGACGAAATACACACTCCCAGGTTAACTCCTTTGCTCAAAGAGGCCCGGGATGGACACCCCCCAACAAAATGTCCCTCTCTCCCGCAAAAGAAACACCTTCTAGTCTTGCGGTGCACCGCCAATTCCCTCCTACAAAAAGATGTCCCTCCCAACTGCATGGGTTCCTCAGAACAGACCAGGGAACCTCAGTATAAGGGACTTTAGTAGTAGGTGGAGTCATCACGGGAGGCGGAGTTACCTCGCGTCTTCCCCGAATTCGTCTATCCATGCGAATAGCGAGGGCCATAGCAGCCTCCAGTGATGGAGGAGAATCATACTGAGCCAACACATCTTTTAATTTGTCAGACAACCCTTGACAAAACTGGCTCCTAAGAGCTGGGTCATTCCACTGAGTATCTGTTGCCCATCTACGGAACTCAGAAGAATATTCCTCCGCTGGACGATTTCCTTGCCGTATTTTACGCAACTTTGTTTCAGCAAGGGAAACTCGATCCGGATCATCATATACCAGACCCAGGGCAGTAAAAAATCGATCCACTGACTGGAGATCTGGGGAGCCTGGAGGAATAGAGAACGCCCAAGATTGAGGGTCCCCTTGTAAGAGCGAGATAACAATTCCCACCCTCTGCTCTTCACTCCCAGATGACCGAGGCCGCAGCCGAAAGTACAATTTACATGCCTCCCGGAAAGTAAAAAATTTGTCCCGCCCACCAGTGAACCTGTCCGGGAGAGCAACCTTAGGTTCAGATCTGGTTTGCTCCGGGGGGAACAAAACCTTGCACTTAATGTCTGCAAACTCCATGGACAACCCCTGCAACTGCCGGGCCAGCTGGGCTACTGGATCCATGACAGCTGGAGAGAATCTTTAGTAGGGCCGGTGAAAATGTCACGCTATATAGCAGATATATATATATGTGATGACAGTAATCTATATCAAAAGGGCAACATACAATATAACATGCGCATAGATATATGATAACATAGAATTACCTGACAGAAAGTCCAGTGGGTCAATACGGAATCCGTTATACGCTGTCTCCGGCTAGAGGGTGACCGGGGTCTATGCTGACCCTAAACTGGGGTCCTAACTAATCCCTCTACCTGGAGGTACTGTTAAAGGTACAGAGGTCCAGGCCACCAGCGTAAACCCTGTCTCCTATCAATCCCTGCCAACTGTAATCTAGTCCTAAGAAGGACCCTAATTACCACCAAAGGGAATGAACAGGTAACGGTTAATGAACAGAAAGACATACAAGAAAGACAAGAAATAAAGTAAATAAAGTCTTACATACAACACTCACACACAGTAGGAACACCTAAGGTCTCAGAGATAAACTATAAGCTATAAGAGTAAAAACAACTAAGGAGCTCTTAGCTTAAGTATTCTCAGAACCGATCCAGTCTGCTAGACTACATGAATGCTTTCACCGGCATCTAACAAGCAGACTGGCAGGTATATGAAGGAATCTAATTAGAACATAATCAAAAGCAGCCGGGCGAGGCTGGACCTAGTCTTAGCAAAGAGCTAGGTAAAATTAACTCCCTCATTACCAAACACAAAGAAACAGCAACTCAGCTGTGAGAAGTCAGAGTGTGTAATCGCGACGATCCTTGTGGCGATACACCCATGACAGTATGTTCATTCATTAGATCACAACTTTGTGATTAGGTATAGTATTTTGAGCACATTGTTGTTTATACTTTATTATACACATAATATATAATTCTTTGTTATACAAAGATTGCACACTGTGTTTTACATAGTCGTTTGTCATGCTATATACATGCCTGGTTATGTGGATATAAATCCTGGTTATTGGGTACTGCAGGGTGGTGTTTTTTGCTTCCTTTTACATCATTTTAAATATTATGTATGTGCAATTTTTTATGTTACATTTTCAATAAAATATATATTGTATCTAATCCTGCCTTGGTGGTGTTTTTCCCCCTGTTCCCTTTGCACTTGGGTGTCCCATATCGTTGTTGCAAAAAGAACAGATCTTTGAAAGTAATAAAGTTGTGTGTTAACACAAATTGTAGTAGTTCCAGGATCAGAGAGTGCAGCGCAGGCTTGAAATCACTCATGCCCAAAAAGAACTCCACCGCTTCCAACCCATCCGAATGCCCAATACTGGTATAGAGCAATTCAACATCTATAGTAGCCAGGTACATGTCAAAATCTAGAGTGAGACAATCAATCTTTCTGAGAATATCCGTAGTAACATAGGAAGGCATAAGAGGGCAGTGTCTTCACCAGAGGCTGCAAGTAGTAGTCTATAAATTTACAGATGGGACCACATCCAGGGCCCAGATGTAGCCACACTGGCTTTACATGCGGACAGTGTTAGCCTCAGCCTGCGGCTAACACTGCCCGCTATTAAAGTGAAATGGTATTCACTCCTCCCCACACCGTGTCATGTATAGTGTACAGTTCCTATAGCGTCTTGTGCTTGGGTGCGAGGAAAACACATGAGACATAGGTTGATATGAAATGACTTGTATTACTTCATACAAGCATGCAGAAAAGGTCACACAGTTTGCAGGAACAGAGGCAGGAGAACACAGCAGGCCAGAGTAACTTCAAGCTCTACAATAACTCTCCAAGCAGGTTCAGGATCTCTTCTCTGTACCGCTATTCCTCTGCACACATGGATTCACCAGACAGCAGGTTTCCAAAGTCCAAAAGTGTTCCAAAGTTCCTCAGTAGGAAATAGCTGGAGTCCAAAATCCTAGGTTTCCAGGAGTCAGGTCACAGGCTGACTGAGGCTTGATTCAGGAGCACTGATTGTTCAGCTGAGGCTGCTTAAGAAGCAAGAGGGAGAGAATCAGGGCGGGAACATGAAAACTGGAAACTCCATATTAACTGAGGGCAAGAGCTGCAGAAAGACAGAAAGCAAAATGGCCGACGGAAAACTGAGTTTCAAGGAACATGTCAAAAGAGACAAAGAACCTTACATTACTCCCCCCTTAAGGACAACCTCCGGTTGACCTCAGACCAGGCTTGTCAGGGTACCTCTGATGAAACTGGCGGAGCAGCCGAGGAGCATTTACATTATTGACTGGTTCCCATGAGTTGTCCTCCACTGGGTAGCCCTGCCATTTAATCAAATATTGCAACTGATTTCTGTACAACCTGGAATCTAGAATCCTTTCCACCATAAATTCTTCCTGACCATCGACCAGCACTGGGTCAGGGCAAGGAGAAGAGCGTCCAGGAAACGTATTGGGTGTTGCAGCCTTTAGTAGGGATACATGAAAGACAGGGTGGATTCTCATAGTTCTGGGCAGTTGAAGACGACAAGCAACAGCACTTATAATCTTACTGATCTTATAAGGTCCAATGTACTTATGTCCCAATTTAGACGATGGAATCTTTATTTTAAGATTTCTGGTTGACAGCCAGACCAAATCTCCTACCTTGAAAGCTGGTGCAGGTTTACGAAATTTATCTGCTGCTTTCTTGTACCTTTCCTGAGCCAATTCTAGATTTTCCTTTAGAAGATCCATATTCTTTTGTAAAGAAGTGATTCTTTCAGCCACTGCCGGCAAGGGCATATCTATGGGAAATCGAGGAAGAATGTTAGGATGATAACCTAGATTGGAGTAAAAAGGAGACTGCTTAGTGGAGGCGCTCTGAGAGTTATTATAAGAGAACTCAGCCAGTGGAAGTAGATCCACCCAATCATCTTGTAGGTGGCAGATAAAGCAGCGGAGATACTGCTCCAGGGTCTGATTGGTTCGTTCTGTCTGTCCATTAGTCTGAGGATGAAAAGCAGAAGAAAGGTTTACTTTAATGTCCAATGTCTTTAGAATTCCCCTATGCCCGGCTATCTTGGAATCGTGGATGAGTTGCAATACTCTCAATCTGACTGTTTCAGGTATATACAAACGTTGTCCCTGAATCCACACACCATTCTTAAAGACAAGACTTACGTCCCTTGGGGGTTGAGCCAACAAAGAATCCGCATGGTATGCTTCCTTGATGTCCTTAAGTAGGTCTTGATTATGAATCACTCCCAGGAATCTAGAGTCAGGAAGAATAGTCTTAGGAGGAGTAAGTGGACGTGTCTCTGCTGAATGAATCCTAGAGAGTGCATCAGCCTTTCCATTGCGCGATCCTGGTCTATAAGAAATGACAAAATTAAATTGGTTTAGGAAAAGATTCCAGCGAGCCTGGCGAGGAGTCAGGCACTTAGCCGACCTGATAAATTCAAGGTTACGATGGTCTGTCAGGACGACTATTTGCTGTGCAGCACCCTGAAGAAGGTGTCTCCATTCCTTGAAGGCGGCAATAATGGCCAGCAATTCTCTATTGCCCACATCGTAGTTCCTCTCAGCCGAAGACAACTGCTGGGGAAAAGAAGGCACAGGGATGCAAGACATTCTTCTCACCTGTTCTCTGAGAGAGTATAGCTCCAACGGCACAGTCTGAAGCATCCACCTCTATTATGAAGGCAAGCTCGGGGTTGGGATGTACTAAGATAGGTGCGGTGGTAAATTTGTCCTTTAAACAGGAAAATGCTTCCTGAGCTTGCGGGGTCCAGGAGAACCTAGACTGTTTCCGGGTAAGTTGGGTGATAGGTGACACTACCTCAGAGAAATTCCTAATGAAACGTCTATAGAAGTTGGCAAACCCGATGAAGCGCTGCACCTCCTTCACATTTCTAAGAATTGGCCAATCCTTGATGGCTTGGGTCTTGCTTCCATCCATACTAATCCCTTGCGTAGATAGTACATACCCCAGAAATTGAATTTCGGTCCTATGGAATTCACACTTTTCAAGTTTGATGTAGAGATGGTTTTGTCTTAGGCGTTCTAAGACCATTCTCAAATGTCCATGATGTTCCTCTGTGGAGTTAGAAAAAATTAGAATATCATCCAGATAAATCACCACAAATGTATCTAGGAGATCCCTGACGATGTCATTCACCAAGTGTTGGAAAGTGGCTGGGGCGGTACTCAGACCAAAAGGCATAACTAGATATTCGAAGTGTCCATAGCGTGACCTGAATGCAGTCTTCCATTCATCCCCAGGTCTAATACGGACCAAGTTATAGGCCCCACGGAGATCCAGTTTAGAGAAAATTTTGGCGTGCCGCACTCTCTCCAACAACTCAGGGATTAAAGGCAATGGATAACGGTTTCTAATAGTAACCTTATTGAGTTCCCTATAGTCTATGCAGGGTCTCAGAGATCCATCTTTCTTCTTCACAAAGAAGATGGGTGCACCTGCGGGAGATGAAGAGGGACGTATGAAGCCTTTGGCTAGATTTTCATCTATGTAGTCCTTCAAAGCTTTTAGCTCGGGCCCCGCTAGGGGTAGATCTTACCAAAAGGTATCTCGGCTCCAGGCAATAATTCGATTGGACAATCATATGGACGGTGAGGAGGAAGCTGATCAGCGTTCTTCTTGTCACATAAATCCACATAGTCCTGGTATACAGCTGGTAGTTCAGGGACTGACATGGTTCCTTTAGGAACAGAGCAAGCTGAAACTTCTTGACTCATCTGTTTCTCCGGAAAGTGTAATTCCTTGGTCTCCCAGTTAATCGTAGGATTCTGCGCCTGCAGCCATGGTAGCCCTAGAATAATGGGAAAGTGGGAGAAGAGATAAGCATAAAAGACATTTTCTCCTGATGATCTTTACCCATAAGGACCCTCAAAGGCTCTGTTTCCTGATCCACTGGTCCAGAGGTCAGCAGGGAGCCATCCACAGTCTCCATCTGTACTGGAGTAGCCTTCTTCACTGAACGTATCCCCTGTTTCAGAGCAAAGGAGATATCCATAAAATTTCCACTTGCTCCTGAGTCGATCATAGCAGAGCTAGACACCCAGACTGAGTCCACCCAGAGTTTGATGGGAAAGGAAGCAATGAAAATTATTTCTTTTACAACTCAGCTGGGACACCGCTGAGGAAACTTGAAAAATTGCAGCGTTTATACCGTCATTGTCCCCAGAACTAACAGAGTTTAAGTCCGAAAAATCAAGATCTCTTGCAGCAGATCTCTCTGGAGTCTAAGGATCGGACATGACAGAGCTCCTCTCGCAACACTCACAGTGAATGACTGCTGCAGTAGTCTTACGAGAACGGCTGGGGCAGTTTATAATGAAGTGCCCTGACTTACCACAGTAAAAACATAGATTTTCCTTTATACGATGTTCTTTGCGTGCATCACTAACCCGTCTTTGTAAAGAGTCCACCTGCATGGGTTCAGGTTCTGGTTCCCTTGTGATCCTACTCAAAGGTTCCTTAGCTGAGGAGGGAGGTAGGAAAAGGTTAGTGCGATTATTTTCGAACCATCTCTCTTGTCTGCGTTCAGTCAGACGAGCATCAATACGGATACAATAGTTAATAAAGTCACCTAACGCAGTGGGAGGGTCGGCACGAGCAAGTTCATCCTTAATCAGTGGAGACAACCCTTTCCGAAAAATAGATTTTTTGGCGGAAGTGTCCCAAGTGGTATCAAGAGCCCATCTCCTGAAATCCAAGGCATATTCGGCTACTGAACGCTTACCTTGGCGCAAAGTTAACATGGCTACTTCAGCTGTTGCACCTCGATTGGGGTCATCAAACACCTGCCCCATGGCTGAAATAAAAGCATCAAGGTAATTCAAACAATCATCCTCAGTCTCAATCAGAGGGTTTGCCCACATCAAAGCCTTATTGGTAAGCAACATGATTATAGTAAGCACTTTGGATCGTTCAGTGGGAAATTGTGAAGCATGTGCAGAGAAAAATAGATTGCATTGGTTAATAAATCCCCTGAATTTCTCACGTTCACCGCCAAAACGAAAAGGAGGTAACTTGGGATCCCAGAACTCGGGTTATGGCAGGAGCCTGGACTCGTTCCTCTAGAGCCTCAATCCTGGCTCGTAATTCCTGAGTAGTTTGTCCAAACACTTGCAAATTATGATTAGTGAGGTCCTGTAGGCTTGCAAAACGTGTCTTTATAGTCTGTATATCTGCAAGGATTGTATCAGTCACTCCGCAAAGCTCCTTTATGCGGGCCTCCATCTTCCAGATCTTTTAAGGCAGAAGTGCTGGAAGGAGAAGAGTAAAGGAAAAAAAAAAAAAACAATAGTGTTTACCTGTGGTAACACTCCAGAGTAACATTTAAGGGAATGCGCTCACCTGGAATGGTTGTGAGAAGTCACAACCACTGTCATCACAGAAGGTATTAAACGGACATCTGATATCCACAGTCACAGCAGACACGGCTTTCCCAGACCCAGCAGAAACTAAACATTGGCTCCTGAATCTTGTCATGTATAGTGTACAGTTCCTATAGCGTCTTGTGCTTGGGTGCGAGGAAAACACATGAGACATAGGTTGATATGAAATGACTTGTATTACTTCATACAAGCATGCAGAAAAGGTCACACAGTTTGCAGGAACAGAGGCAGGAGAACACAGCAGGCCAGAGTAACTTCAAGCTCTACAATAACTCTCCAAGCAGGTTCAGGATCTCTTCTCTGTACCGTTATTCCTCTGCAAACATGGATTCACCAGACAGCAGGTTTCCAAAGTCCAAAAGTGTTCCAAAATTCCTCAGTAGGAAATAGCTGGAGTCCAAAATCCTAGGTTTCCAGGAGTCAGGTCACAGGCTGACTGAGGCTTGATTCAGGAGCACTGATTGTTCAGCTGAGGCTGCTTAAGAAGCAAGAGGGAGAGAATCAGGGCGGGAACATGAAAACTGGAAACTCCATATTAACTGAGGGCAAGAGCTGCAGAAAGACAGAAAGCAAAATGGCCGACGAAAACTGAGTTTCAAGGAACATGTCAAAAGAGACAAAGAACCTTACACACCGATGGTGGCATGGAGAGTCGTGAATAGTCATTTCTCCTTAGCAGCAAGAACAGGCTCCTGTCTCCAGCTGCTGCTCTGCGGGCACCGGGAGGGCCTCCCTGACTCAGGGGCCCCATAGCAACTGGGTGTGCCGATATTGGTGACATGCCACTGGCTGGGGCCACTGTACCAGTGGGAGCCCTAGGCAGCTGCTGGCTATTATGCCAGCAGGTGTGTTAGGGTTTGAGTTCCCGCTGCTGCACAAGGGGAGTCTCGAACCAGTCCCGCTGCGGTCTCCCATCCATCTCCGTCGGCAGTGGAGCCTGCTCAGCAGAGACGTCGGTCCCAGCGTCTTGCTCATTCCAATACTGTGCAGAGACTTGCTGCTGCCCTTCCTGGATCTTCTATTATAGCCAGTGCTGGAGCAGACGTCTTTGGGATGAAGTCCTGCGTTTCCCCTTCTGAGCATGCCCAGGGTAAGAGCTCTCATTGGAGATCAGGGGTCACATGTTCAGGTACTGCAGCAGCTCCTATTGGTCCGCCAGGAAGGTCCTGAAACTACATGTGTTTTGGAACAGTATCTCATTGGGTGCTTGATTCTGGCAGGTCCTGTAGCTGTTACTATAAAAGGGTGGCATGGCTGGGCCGCCATGCGCTAGTATCAATTGCATTATGTGCTTTGCGCCAGTGTGATCATGCACGCATGTGGTTAGGGCTCAGCGGAAATAAGCCCCTAGAATACCGGCACCTCCGGTGAGGAGATTTGAGTGCAAGTGGTTAGGGCTTGGCTGAAATAGCCCCTAGAATACCGGCTTCTCCGGTGAGCAGATTGCTTGATTGCGTTGCTGTCTGCATGATCACGGACTGCTATCCGCACAGCAGTTATCTGTGTATCCCTGTGGTGTTAACAGGACACAGAATTTTTCTCAGCGGCTCTGTGATGCAACAGGGTTCACTTTATAACGCTGGTTCAGCGCCCTAGCGTTTTACTTTGCGGCTCACTGAAGCTAAGTGAGTTCGCACTTATCGCCATATAGCGCTGTGGCATTCCCATTAGCGGCTCTGGGGATTAACAGAGTCGCACTTACTGCCACAGCGCGCTACGGCGTTTCTTTTAGCGACTCTGCGGGATAACAGAGTTCGCTACTTTCGCCATCTTACTAGCAGCGGGCTTCGCCTGCACGGTGGACCCCGGGCTGCGAACGCACCTCTCTACTATATCTATTAGGTGCGTTCCGCAGACCCTAACATAATACTAGCGCCAGGGTCTGGCTAGTAAAATGGTGGACGACCAGCGTCTACAGCAGTACATCCTGCAGCTGGAGGGTAGGTTGGCGGTCCTTGAGCGCACAACCTCAGCTGTGGATGTTACCGCAGTCGCTGTTCAGGCTGCTAGCGTAGCTGCAGCCAGTTTGTCCACCGCTACCTCTGCTCCGACTTTATCCCACCTCCAGACAAGTTTACGGGTGACAGTAAACATTGTCGGGGATTCGTGAGTCAGTGCTCTATACAGCTTGAGCTTCTGGCAACACGTTTCCCCACAGAACGGGCACAAGTGGCTTTTATTGTGTCTCTTCTGTCAGGCAGAGCATTGTAGTGGGCAACGCCGCTGTGGGAGCGCGACGATCGTGTGGTGCGGAGTGCTCCTCGGTTTTTGGAGGCTCTGAAAAAAGTCTTTTTAGGACCTCAGGTCACGCACGATACGGCACTCCAACTGCTGGCAATGTCACAATGCTTGTCCATGGTCAGCCAGTTCTCAGTCCAATTTCGGACTTTGGCCTCTGAATTAGAGTGGCCAGATAAAGTTCTTATTCCAATGTTCTGGAGAGGACTGGCAGACCATGTAAAGGACGCTTTGGCTACCAGGGAGATCCCTGCCACACTGGAGAAACTCATTTCTATATCTACCCACATCAACCTCCTTTTTCACGAGCGGAGGTTAGAGCGGACCCAGTGTAGGCAGAGGTTTCGGCTTGCACCTACCTTTGCCAAACCTCTTGAATTTCCCGTTCAGGCGTCGGACTCCACAGAGACCGTGGAGACTACTCGAGTGGGATCTAAGTTTCGGACCACTCGAGTATCCGTGGTCTGTAGAGTGTGTCAGCAGCCAGGACATTATGTCAACCGATGTCCACAGCGAATGAGTAAACGGTCATGTTCCGTGACCATAGTGCAGGGTCATTGGACGCGAGGGATTTTGCTCCGAAAGTGCTCCTTAAAGGGTTAATCTCTTTAGGTTCATCCACTCTTCCCGCCAAGCTTTGTGTGGACTCTGGGGCAGAGGGGAATTTTATGTCCTCCTCCTTTGCCTCTCGCCATTCCATACCGCTGATGACGCTCGCCGAGCCAATATCGGTGAGAGTATTGAATGGAACAATCCTGCCCTCACAAATCACCCACCAGACTGTCTCTCTACCTCTGTCTATGTCCTCTTCTCATCAGGAGAATATATCCCTTTTTGTTCTTCCTGAGGGAATAGATGAGTTTTTGTTGGGATTAGCCTGGCTTCGCCACCACTCTTCCCATATTGAGTGGTCCTCTGGAGAATACTGGGTTGGGGTGATCATTGCAGAGACAGATGTCTCAGAGAGGACGTTCAGGTTTCCACCACGGAGATACCCATAGACCTTGCTTCTCTCCCCAAGGTTTATCGGTCATATGCGGACGTATTCTCCAAAAAGGCAGCGGAGACTCTTCCGCCTCATCGCCCCTATACTGTCCTATAGACCTCTTGCCTGGAACGGAGCCACCTCGGGGAAGAGTGTATCCTCTCTCTCTTCCTGAGACGGAGGTCATGTCACAATACATCCAGGAAAATCTGGCAAGAGGGTTTATTAGGAAGTCAGTGTCACCAGCAGGGGCAGGATTTTTCTTCGTGCAGAAGAAGAATGGAGAATTACGACCGTGTATAGACTATAGGGGTCTTAACACCATTACCGTTAAGAACAAATATCTTTTGCCCCTAATATCTGAGCTCTTTGATAGGCTCCGGGAGCAAGTGTATTTACTAAGCTGGATCTTCGTGGTGCCTATAACCTGATCCGCATCCGTGAGGGGGACGAATGGAAGACGGCGTTCAATACCAGAGATGGACATTACGAATATCTTGTGATGCCGTTCGGGCTCTGTAATGCTCCAGCCGTCTTCCAAGATTTCGTAAATGACATCTTCCGGGACATGCTTGCCACCTCTGTGGTAGTCTATCTGGATGACATTCTCATCTTTTCTCCAGATATGAACACCCACCGGAGAGATGTTTGCAGGGTTTTTGACCTCTTGCGGGCAAATTCCTTATATGCGAAGTTGGAGAAGTGTGTTTTTGAGCAGGAGTCTCTGCCATTCCTGGGCTATATCATCTCCACTCAGGGATTGGCTATGGATCCTGCCAAACTACAGGCTGTAATGGATTGGCAAGAACCCCACTCTCTTAAAGCGGTGCAGCGCTTTATGGGGTTCATTAATTACTATCGCCAATTCATTCCCCACTTCTCTACTTTGGTTGCTCCATTAGTAGCACTCACTTGAGTCTGTGCCTCCGGGCAAGACTTTTGTGCTCATCAATTTGCGACCAGAGGTACTCTCTTGGGCACACTCGTCCAGGGTGGGTGGACATTTTGGGGCAAAGAGGACATCTGAGTTGCTGGCGAGGACATACTGGTGGCCACATATGGTCCGTGACGTCAGGGAATACATTCAGGCGTGCGTCTCCTGCGCCAAGAATAAGTCTCCTCGACAACGGCCAGCTGGGTTACTTTTCCCTTTACAGGTGGCAGACAAGCCCTGGGAAATGGTTGGGATGGATTTTGTTGTGGGCTTACCCAAGTCTCGGGGCTGCACCATCATCTGGGTGATAACCGACCACTTCTCCAAAATGGTGCACTTAGTGCCGTTACCACGGTTACCATCTGCACGGGCCTTGGCAGCATTATTCATCAGGCACTTTTCCGAGTGGAGACATCTCCTGGAGGGGGCTCGCTTTCCCTTTCAAGTGTTCACTGACCACAAAAATTTGGTCTATTTACAGACCGCCCAGCGGCTAAATTCCCATCAGGCCAGATGGTCCCTGTTCTTCTCCCGGTTCCATTTCACCCTCCATTTTCTCTCCGGGGAGAATAACATTCATGCCGATGCTCTGTCTCGCTCCGTGGTGTCCTCTGAGGAGGTGGAGGAGGAGCCTCAGCTGATTGTCCCCACAGAGAGCCTAAGAACTGTGGCCCCGGTTTCGCTTGAGTCTGTGCCACCGGGCAAGACTTTTGTGCACATCAATTTGCGACCGGAGGTACTCTCTTGGGCACACTCGTCCAGGGTGGGTGGACATTTTGGGGCAAAGAGGACATCTGAGTTGCTGGCGAGGACATACTGGTGGCCACATATGGTCCGTGACGTCAGGGAATACGTTCAGGCGTGCGTCTCCTGCGCCAAGAATAAGTCTCCACAACAACGGCCAGCTGTGTTACTTTTCCTTTCGAAAGCGCAATGGGTTATGTTTCTACTGTGGTGACGCCTCTCATGCTCTTTCCATCTGCCCAAAGCGGAGAAGACGTTTTGCACGCTCAGTTGTCTTGGGTAGTGTTCAGACTAAATTTCTGTTGACTGTTACCCTGATTTGCTCCCTGTCCACATTTTCTGCTCAGGCTTTTGTTGATTCAGGAGCAGCTATTAACCTGATGGATTTTGACTTTGCCAAACGTTGTGGGTTACCCATGATACCCCTGCGGAAGTCTATTCCCCTACTGGACATTGATTCTACCCCTTTGGCGGAGAATAAACCCCAGTTTTCTACTCAGGTGATAATGAGGGTTGAACCAGATCATCAGGAGAGTTGCAAATTTCTGGTGCTGCATAATCTGCATGACACGATTGTACTAGGTTTCCCTTGGTTACAGTCTCATAATCCTGTTTTGGATTGGAAATCTGTGTCTGTGACCAGTTGGGGCTGCTAATGTGTTAATACTGACACTCCTGTTTTTTCTGCCTCTCCCCAGTCTCAGGATGTTCCTGACTTTTTGACTGATTTTTCGGATGTATTTAGTGAAAGTAAATCTGCATCCTTGCCCCCTCACAGGAGCTATGATTGCGCTATTGAATTAGTGCCTGGTGGTAAATTTCCTAAAGGTCACCTTTTTAACTTGTCTGTACCTGAACACGATGCTATGCGATCTTATATCAAGGAGTCATTATAGAAGGGTCATATCAGACCATCCTCTTCACCCTTGGGCGCTGGCTTTTTCTTTGTGGCCAAAAAGGATGGTTCATTGAGGCCGTGTATTGATTATCGTCTCTTGAATAAGATCACTGTGAAGTATCAATATCCGTTACCCTTGATTTCTGACCTGTTTTCCAGAGTGAAAAGTGCTAGTTGGTTTACCAAGCTTGACCTCAGGGGGCGTATAACCTTATTCGCATTAAGCACGGGGATGAATGGAAGACGGCGTTTAATACCCCAGAGGGGCATTTTGAGTACCTAGTGATGCCCTTTGGGCTCACTAATGCTCCTTCCGTCTTCCAATCCTTCATGAATGATATTTTCAGGGATGTTGTGGATAAATTTCTGATTGTTTATTTGGATGATATCTTGATTTTTTCCAAAGACTGGGACTCTCATGTGAAACATGTTCGGACTGTGTTCCAGATTTTGAGAGAGAATGCACTGTATGTGAAGGGATCAAAGTGTCTTTTTGGCGTATAGAAGGTCTCATTTATGGGATTCATTTTGTCTCCATCTGTTATTGAAATGGACCCGGTCAAGGTTCATGCCATCTGTGCTTGGGTCCAACCTACTTCATTAAAGGCTCTTCAGAGATTTTTGGGTTTTGCCAATTTTTATCGTAAATTTATTGGTAATTTCTCCGGTATTGTTAAACCATTGACTGATTTGACCAAAAAGGGTTCTGATGTGGTGAATTGGCCTCCTGAGGCAGTTTCTGCGTTTCAGGAACTTAAGCAGAGATTCACTTCTCAAAGAGATCCAGAGACCTCTAAGAGTAACCCTTGTGCCTTTTTCTCTCGAAAATTTTCTCCAACTGAACGTAATTATGACGTGGGTAATAGGGAGTTATTGGCCAGGAAGTGGGCCTTTGAAGAGTGGAGACATTGGCTGGAAGGAGCCAAACATCAGGTGGTGGTCCTCACGGACCATAAGAACCTGGTTTATCTCGAATCAGCCAAGCGACTTAATCCTAGACAGGCCAGGTGGGCCTTGTTTTTCACACATTTTAATTTTGTGGTTTCTTTTCTTCCTGGCACTAAGAATGTTAAGGCGGATGCCCTCTCGATGAGTTTCTTTGCGGACTCTCCTGAGTTATCTGATCCTGCTGTTATTTTGAAAGAGGGTGTAGTACTTTCCGCCATCTTGCCCAATTTGAGACTGGCTCTGGAAGGGTGTCAGGAGGATAAACCTGAGCGCTGCCCTATTGGGAAATTGTTTGTCCCAGACCAGAATAAGAAGAGTGTGATGTCTGAGATTCATTGTTCCGCGTTGTCCGGTCATCCCGGGATTTTTGGTACCAGAAACATGGTGAGTCGGTCCTTTTGGTGGCCTACTTTGTCTCGTGACGTCAGGGAATTTGTGCAGTCCTGTGGGACTTGCTCTCGTTCCAAGTCTTGCTCTCGCTCTAGTGGTTTGTTAATGCCATTACCTGTGCCCAAGAGGCCATGGACCCATATCTCTATGGATTTTATTTCGACCTCCTTGTTTCTCAGAAAATGACCGCCATCTGGGTAATCTGTGATAGGTTTTCCAAGATGATACATCTTGCGCCATTACCTAAGTTACCTTCCTCCTCCGAGTTGGTGCCTTTGTTCCTTCAGCACGTGGTTCGGTTACATGGCATTCCGGAGAACATTGTGTCTGACAGAGGAGTCTAGTTTGTTTCCAGATTTTGGAGGACATTTTGTTCTAAACTTGGAGTTCAATTATCTTTCTCCTCTGCATTTCATCCTCAGACCAATGGACAAACCGAGAGAACAAACCTGACCTTGGATACTTATTTGAGATGTTTTGTGTCTGCTGATCAAGATGACTGGGTCTTTCTTTTGCCTTTGGCTGAGTTTGCTCTTAATAATAGGGCTAGCTCTGCCACCTTGATGTCTCCATTTTTCTGCAATTCCGGGTTTCACCCTCGATTTTCTTCGGGACAGGCGGAGGCTTCTGTCTGTCCGGGCGTTGACTCTGTTGTGGAGCGTATGCAGCAGATTTGGGATTTGGGAGTGGAGAGGTTGTCTCTCTCTCAGGAGAAGGCCCAACAGTTTGCCAACCGGCATAGGACTGATGGTCCTCGGTTTAAAGTTGGGGACTTGGTTTGGTTGTCCTCAAGCAAATATCCCTATGAGGGTTGCATCTCCAAAGTTTTGCCTAGGTTCATTGGACCTTATAAGATCATGGAGATTCTTAATCCTGTTTCCTTCCGTTTGCTTCTTCCAGGGACATTTAAGATCCATAACGTGTTCCACAAGTCCTTATTGAAGAGGTTTGTTGAGCCAGTGGTTCCTATGGCTGCGCCTCCTGACCCTGTTTTTGTTGAGGGCAATCTGGAGTATGTGGTTGAGAAAATATTGGATTCTCGTTTTTGTAGACAGAAACTGCAGTATTTGGTTAAGTGGAGAGGTTATGGTCAGGAGGACAATTCTTGGGTGTTTGCTTCGGACATCCATGCTAGGAGACTGATCCGTGCCTATCACCGAGCTCATCCTGATTGGCCTGTGTAGCGTCGGCGTCCCTGCCCTCTGCCAGGCAGGGACGCTGTTCCCCTCACCCCTCTGCTACAGGTCCGGCGTCCTCTTGCCGCTCTGCTGGCGGTGCACGCTCCTTTCCTGCCTCTGTGCTTAGGGAGCGCGCGCGGGCGCTGCCCCCCCTCTTAAAGGGGCCGCGCGCGTCGTCCTAAGAAGTCCCCGGTCAATGGCCGGAGGACTTCACCTTATATAAGGCCCCTCAACCAAAATGGAGGTGCCCGAGCAATGTTGTTGCACAGTTCACTACTCTGCTTCAGTCCTCAGGGTCCTTGTCAGATACCTGTCTGTCGCTATCTGTTACCTGCCTGCACGCTCACCTGGGAGCGCTCATCTGTTACCTGCCTGCACGCTCACCTGGGAGCGCTCATCTGTTACCTGCCTGCACGCTCACCTGGGAGCGCTCATCTGTTACCTGCCTGCACGCTCACCTGGGAGCGCTCATCTGTTACCTGCCTGCACGCTCACCTGGGAGCGCTCATCTGTTACCTGCCTGCACGCTCACCTAGGAGCGCTCATCTGTTACATGCCTGCCCGCTCACCTGGGAGCGCTCATCTGTTACCTGCTTGCCCGCTCACCTGGGAGCGTTCATCCGTTACCTGCCTGCTAGCCTACCTGGAGGCTCAGCCATCACAGGTCGTATCTACACTCCTCCAGAGACTACCCCGGTCACTTGCCGTGACCTCCTACCCACTCATCCAGAGACTGCCCCGGTCACTTGCCGTAACCTCCTACCCACTCATCCAGAGACTGCCCCGGTCACTTGCCGTGACCTCCTACCCACTCATCCAGAGACTGCCCCGGTCACTTGCCGTGACCTCCTGCCCACTCTTCCAGAGACTGCCCCGGTCACTTGCCGCGACCTCCTGCCCACTCTTCCAGAGACTGCCCCGGTCACTTGCCGTGACCTCCTGCCCACTCTTCCAGAGACTACCTCGCTTATCTGCTGTGACCACCTGCCCGTCCACCCTGGTCGCCACCCGCTCTCTTACAAGGTACGCCCATTTGTATAGTAGCTCAGAGGTTCCGCCTCCCAGACCCGTTACAGTTTGCTCGGGCCATGGAACCCGGTGGCGCCCAAGTTCCCTCCATCTCGGACCTGTGTCATGAACTGTCCCGTCAGAAGTCCCAACAGGAGTCCATCCTGGGTCACCTGCGGAATGTCAATTCTCGCCTGGACACTCTGACAGCTCCACCAGCAACCACCGCTGGTGCCATGACTCGCAATCCGGCAGCCCCTCTGCTCCCCAATACCATGGGCTCCTGTCACGGACCCTGGCTCTCTGCACCTCCTCGCTTCGGAGGCGACCCTGCTCAGGCTCGGGGCTTCATTAATCAGTGCACTCTGCACTTTGAACTTCTCTCCCACCAGTTTAACTCCGACCGGGCCAAAATTGCCTTCATCATGTCCCATCTCACTGGGGAGGCCCTGGCCTGGCTGAATCCTCTTTGGAGAGAGGAGATACTCTGGTGTCCGACCTGTCTGCCTTTCTCGCGGCTTTTCGTAAAGTCTTTGACGAGCCCGGACAAAGATCTCATCCGCATCATCTCTGCTACGCCTCCGTCAGGGAAATCTCACCGTGGGCCAATATGCCATA
Organism: Oophaga sylvatica; assembly: GCA_033576555.1. NCBI lineage: Eukaryota > Metazoa > Chordata > Amphibia > Anura > Dendrobatidae > Oophaga > Oophaga sylvatica. The sequence continues at coordinate 53,292 of JARQOD010004367.1, forward strand.
CGGTTTCATACCCTTGCATCGGAGCTGGCCTGGGACAACGACGCTCTGGTATCCGTTTTCTGGAGGGTTTGTCCGGCCGTATTAAAGATGAACTCGCCGGTCGGGACATTCCTACCACTCTCGATGACCTTATAATCTCACCACCCAGATTGACCTACGGTTCCAGGAGCGGGCCAAAGAGGTCACCCGTGAGAGGAGGTTTCCACGTCTAGCTCCTACGTTTCAGAAAACCCTCACTCCCTCCTTTCTCCCCAATTACACTCTCCTGAGCCTATGCAGGTCGACCAGACCAAGATGGTCAAAACCCGTCAGGACTTACGCCGTGCTGAGGGGAGTTGCTTCTACTGTGGCAGTAAGGAGCATCGGATTCGTACCTGTCCGGAGAGGTCGGGAAACGCCTGTGTCTAGGTTCGCTCAGAGAGGTCAACCTAGACAAGGAGAAAGCCTCTCCATCTCTGCTGCTGTCAGTCTCCATTCTCTGTGGGGAGAATCGTTATTTTGAACTAGCCCAACTTGACTCTGGAGCAGCCGGGAATCTTATGTCACAGTCCCTGGTAGAAAAATACCGCATTCCCACCAAACCTCTGGTTGTACCATTATCAGTCGCTGCTGTGGACGGGGGTCTTTTACCACACCCCATCCAACTCATCACCGAACCCATAACTCTGCAAGTGGGAATGCTGCATTCTGAGACCATCTCTTTTCATGTTCTGCCTGGACTCTCTCAAGCCCTCTTACTAGGGCTACCTTGGCTTCAGAGACATGGACCCGTGCTCGACTGGCAGACCGGAGAGGTTCTTCGCTGGGGACAGGATTGTCATAAGACGTGTTTGGTTCCTGTTCATCCTGTCTGTCCTTCTCCTACCCCAACTAATTTACCTGGACTTCGATCCCCTATTGGTCATTTGCTGATGTCTTTAATAAAAAAGAGGCAGAGACATTACCTCCTCACAGACCATACGATTGTCCTATCGACCTGTTACCTGGTACTACGCCTCCCCGTGGCCGTATTTACCCATTATCCGCTGCTGAGACCCGGTCGATGTCCGAATATATCGAGGAGAATTTGGCCAGGGGATTCATCCGGAAATCTACTTCCCCGGCAGGAGCAGGCTTCTTTTTCGTAAAAAAGAAGGACGGCTCTCTTCGCCCCTGTATAGACTATAGAGGTCTTAACCAGATCACGGTGAAGAATAAGTACCCCCTTCCGCTCATTCCAGAATTATTTGATCGTTTGAGGGGGGCTAGAATCTTCACCAAACTGGATCTCCGTGGGGCGTACAACCTGGTCCGTATCCGTCAAGGGGATGAATGGAAGACTGCATTTAACACCCGGGACGGCCACTATGAATATCTAGTGATGCCCTTTGGTCTCTGTAATGCTCCTGCCGTCTTTCAAGAGTTGGTCAATGACATCTTCCGGGACCTTCTCTACTCCTGCGTAGTGGTGTACCTGGACGACATCTTGGTCTTCTCTCCGGATCTCCAACTCACGGAGGGACGTTCGTCAGGTTCTGCTCAGGCTCAGGCAGAATCACCTCTTCGCTAAATTTGAGAAATGCCTCTTTGAGCAGACCTCGCTGCCGTTTTTGGGCTACGTTATTTCTCAGACCGGCCTGCGAATGGATCCAGAGAAACTGTCGGCCATCGAGAAATGGCCCCGACCGGAGGGATTGAAGGCCATTCAGCGGTACCTGGGCTTCGCCAACTACTACCGCCTCTTCATACCGCACTTCTCTTCCCGGACTGGCCCAATCTCCGCACTTACCCGTAAGGGTACTAACCCCAAGGAATGGACGCCCGAAGCAGAGGAGGCCTTTCTTTCCTTAAAGCAGGCCTTCTCTTCCGCCCCGGTGCTGCATCGCCCGGACGGCAACAAGCAGTTCTTCATGGAGGTTGACGCTTCCTCCTCTGAGCCGGAGCGGTACTTACTCAAAAATCATCTTCCGGGAGGATGGTAACTTGTGGCTTCTTCTCCAAACTCTTCTCCTCTTCTGAGCGCAATTATTCCATAGGAGACCGAGAGTTATTGGCCATCAAGCTGGCATTGGAGGAGTGGCGTTACCTACTCGAGGGGGCTCTTCATCCGGTAATTATTTACACTGACCACAAAAACTTGGCTTGCCTCCAGCATGCCCAGAGACTTAACCCGCGTCAGGCCCGGTGGTCCTTGTTTTTTGCTCGTTTCGATTTGTTCTACATTTTCGCCCGGCAGACAAGAAACAA
>JARQOD010004368.1:0-55508 GCA_033576555.1 Oophaga sylvatica
CACAAGAGGTTGAAGACCTTGCAAACATCTCTCCGGTGGGTGTCCATATCTGGAGAAAAGATGAGAATGTCATCCAGATAGACAACCACAGATATGGCAAGCATGTCCCGGAAGATGTCATTTACGAAATCTTGGAAGACGGCTGGAGCATTACAGAGCCCGAAGGGCATCACAAGATATTCGTAATGTCCATCTCTGGTACTGAACGCCGTCTTCCATTCTTCCCCTCACGGATGCAGATCAGGATATAGGCACCACGAAGATCCAGCTTAGTAAATACCCTTGCTCCCTGGAGCCTATCAAAGAGCTCAGATATTAGGGGCAAAGGATATTTGTTCTTAACGGTAATGGCGTTAAGACCCCTATAGTCTATACATGGTCGTAATTCTCCATTCTTCTTCTGCACGAAGAAAAATCCTGCCCCTGCTGGTGACACAGACTTCCTAATAAACCCTCTTGCCAGATTTTTCTGGATGTATTGTGACATGGCCTCTGTCTCAGGAAGAGAGAGAGGATACACTCTTCCCCGAGGGGACTCCGTTCCAGGCAAGAGGTCTATAGGACAGTCATAGGGTGTTGAGACGGAAGAGTCTCCGCTGCCTTTTTGGAGAATACGTCCGCGTATGACCGATAAACCTTGGGGAGAGAAGCAAGGTCTATGAGTATCTCCGTGGTGGAAACCTGAACGTCCTCTCTGAGACATCTGTCTCTGCAATGATCACCCCAACCCAGTATTCTCCCAGAAGACCACTCAATATGGGGAGAGTGGTGGCGAAGCCAGGATAATCCCAACAAAACCTCATCTATTCCCTCAAGAAGAACAAAAAGGTATATATTCTCCTGATGAGATGGGGACATAGACAGAGGTAGAGAGACAGTCTGGTGGGTGATTTATGAGGGCAGGATTGCTCCATTCAATACTGTCACCGATATTGGCCCAGCGAGCGTCACCAGCGGTATGGAATGGCGAGAGGCAAAGGAGGAGGACATTAAATTCCCCTCTGCCCCAGAGTCCACACAAAGCTTGGTGGGAAGAGTGGATGAACCTAGAGAGATTAACCATTTAAGGAGCACTTTCGGAGCAAAATCCCTCGCGTCTAATGACCCTGAACCATGGTCACGGAACATGACCGTTTACTCATTCGCTGGGGACATCGGTTGGCATAATGTCCTGGCTGCTGACACACTCTACAGACCACGGATGCTCGAGTGGTCCGAGACTTAGATCCCACTCGAGTAGTCTCCACGGTCTCTGGGGAGTCGGACGCCCGAACGGGAAATTCAAGAGGTTTGGCAAAGGTGGGTGCCAGCCAAAACCTCTGCCTACACTGGGTCCGCTCTAACCTTCGCTCGTGAAAACGGAGGTCGATGCGGGTAGATATAGAAATGAGTTTCTCAAGTGTGGCAGGAATCTCCCTGGTAGCCAAAGCGTCCTTTACATGGTCTGCCAGTCCTCTCCAGAACACTGGAATAAGAACTTTATCTGGCCACTCTAATTCAGAGGCCAAAGTCCGAAATTGGACTGAGAACTGGCTGACCATGGACAAGCCCTGTGACATTGCCAGCAGTTGAAGTGCCGTATCGTGCGTGACCTGAGGTCCTAAAAAGACCTTTTTCAGAGCCTCCAAAAACTGAGGAGCACTCCTCATCACACGATCGTCGCGCTCCCACAGCGGCGTTGCCCACTCCAATGCTCTGCCCGACAGAAGAGACACAATAAAAGCCATTTGTGCCCGTTCTGTGGTGAAACGTGTTGCCAGAAGCTCAAGCTGTATAGAGCACTGACTCACGAATCCCCGACAATGTTTACTGTCACTCGTAAACTTGTCTGGAAGTGGGAGGTGGGATAATGTCGGAGCAGAGGTAGCAGTGGACAAACTGGCTGCTGCTACGCTAGCAGCCTGAACAGCGACTGCGGTAACATCCACAGCTGAGGTTGTGCGCTCAAGGACCGCCAACCTACCCTCCAGCTGCTGGATGTACTGCTGTAGACGTTGGTCGTCCGCCATTTTACTAGCCAGACCCTGGCGCTAGTATTATTTTAGGGTCTGCGGAACGCATCTAATAGATATAGTAGAGAGGTGCGTTCGCAGCCCAGGGTCCACCGTGCAGGCGAAGTCCGCTGCTAGTAAGATGGCAAAAGTAGCGAACTCTGTTATCCCGCAGAGTCGCTAAAATAAACGCTGTAGCGCACTGTGGCAGTAAGTGCGAACTCTGTTAATCCCCAGAGCCGCTAATGGGAATGCCACAGCGCTATATGGTGACAAGTGCGAACTCACTTAGCTTCAGTGAGCCGCAAAGTAAAACGCTAGGGCGCTGAACCAGCGTTATAAAGTGAACCCTGCTGCGTCACAGAGCCGCTGAGAAAAAGGCTGTGTCCTGTTAGACTCACAGGGATACACAGATAACTGCTGTGCGGATAGCAGTCCGTGATCATGCAGACAGCAACGCAATCAAGCAATCTCCTCACCGGAGAAGCCGTTATTCTAGGGGCTTATTTCAGCCAAGCACTAACCACGTGCACCCAAATCTCCTCACCGGAGGTGCCGGTATTCTAGGGGCTTACTTCAGCCGAGCCCTAACCACATGCGTACATGATCACACTGCGCAAAGCACATAATGCAATTGATACTAGCGCATGGCGGCCCATCCTTGCCACCCTTTTATAGTAACAGCTACAGGACCTGCCAGAAAAAGGACCAATGAGAAATTGTTCCAAAACACATGCAGTTTCTGGACCTTCCTGGTGGACCAATAGGAGCTGCTGCAGTACCTGAACATGTGACCCCTGATCTCCAATGAGAGATCTTACCCTGGGCATGCTCAGAAGGGGAAATGCAGGACTTCGTCCCAAAGACGTGTGCTCCAGCACTGGCTATAATAGAAGATCCAGGAGGGGCAGCAGCAAGTCTCTACACAGTATTGGAATAAGCAAGATGCTGGGACCGACGTCTCTGCTGAGCAGGCTCCACTGCGGACGAAGATGGATGGGGAACCACAGCGGGACTGGTTCGAGACTCCCCTTGTGCAGCAGCAGGAACTCGAACCCTAACAGCTACCCTATATTGGTAGCATGACTGCACCACGTAAGCTACAGGTTACGCGCCCCACAGTCTGCTCAGGGTGTATAGCTACCCTATATTCGTAGTAAGACTGTGACATTGGCTACCTGCCTGGCATAAGCTGAACCTGCCTGAAGGACCTGAGCTAATAAGCCGAGCGAACTCTGGCAAAGTCCCGGAGAGCAAAACTAGAGAGAGCATGTGGAGCCCAGATTCTGGAACATCCACACATGAGCACTGCCTAATTTAGCATGATCTGACCACGCTGTGGACAGACAAGCTATTTAAGGGCTAAGGTCCACCCCCAGCCATTTTGTCAATTGCATCACCGATGACGTCATCCGTGACCAATCAGGCGATGCCAGCTCAGAGGATCAACTGACCACAAGCACCAATCATGGCTTGCCATGTCACGGACATGCTCAGAGCAGGCATTTCTGGACTTAGGCTTAAAACAGCCTTTTCTTGTTCCGTAACCTAGGTTTAAGGCTAGTATGAACAAAGACCTGAGTAGCTATTTGTGCCTCTCGGGTATTGACTAGGTGTTGGGATTGACGGCGAAGCTGAGTAGCATCTGCCTCGGCTAGGTCTGGATGGGAGACCACAGACTCCTTAGATTCAGATCCCGCTGTCGCCCGATGCCTAAAAGTCTGTGTGTGACTCTGGAAATATATACGGAGATTGAAATTGTCCCCTATACTACAGGTCCTTCTCAAAAAATTAGCATATAGTGCAAAATTTCATTATTTTCCATAATGTAATGATTACAATTAAACTTTCATATATTTTAGATTCATTACACACCAACTGAAATTTGTCAGGTCTTTTATTGTTTTAATACTGATGATTTTGGCATACAACTCCTGATAACCCAAAAAACCTGTCTCAAAAAATTAGCATATCAAGAAAAGGTTCTCTAAACGACCTATTACCCTAATCTTCTGAATCAACTAATTAACTTTAAACACATGCAAAAGATTCCTGAGGCTTTTAAAAACTCCCTGCCTGGTTCATTACTCAAAACCCCCATCATGGGTAAGACTAGCGACCTTACTGATGTCAAGAAGGCCATCATTGACACCCTCAAGCAAGAGGGTAAGACCCAGAAAGAAATTTCTCAACAAATAGGCTGTTCCCAGAGTGCTGTATCAAGGCACCTCAATGGGAAGTCTGTTGGAAGGAAACAATGTGGCAGAAAACGCTGTACAACGAGAAGAGGTGACCAGACCCTGAGGAAGATTGTGGAGAAGGAACGATTCCAGACCTTGGGGGACCTGAGGAAGCAGTGGACTGAGTCTGGTGTAGAAACATCCAGAGCCACCGTGCACAGGCGTGTGCAGGAAATGGGCTACAGGTGCCGCATTCCCCAGGTAAAGCCACTTTTGAACCATAAACAGCGGCAGAAGCGCCTGACCTGGGCTACAGAGAAGCAGCACTGGACTGTTGCTAAGTGGTCCCAAGTACTTTTTTCTGATGAAAGCAAATTTTGCATGTCATTCGGAAATCAAGGTGCCAGAGTCTGGAGGAAGACTGGGGAGAAGGAAATGCCAAAATGCCTGAAGTCCAGTGTCAAGTACCCACAGTCAGTGATGGTGTGGGGTGCCATGTCAGCTGCTGGTGTTGGTCCACTGTGTTTCATCAAGGGCAGGGTCAATGCAGCTAGCTATCAGGAGATTTTGGAGCACTTCATGCTTCCATCGGCTGAAATGCCTTATGGAGATGAAGATTTCATTTTTCAGCACGACCTGGCACCTGCTCACAGTGCCAAAACCACTGGTAAATGGTTTACTGACCATGGTATTACTGTGCTCAATTGGCCTGCCAACTCTCCTGACCTGAACCCCATAGAGAATCTGTGGGATATTGTGAAGAGAAAGTTGAGAGACGCAAGACCCAACACTCTGGATGAGCTTAAGGCCGCTATCGAAGCATCCTGGGCCTCCATAACACCTCAGCAGTGTCACAGGCTGATTGCCTCCATGCCACGCCGCATTGAAGCAGTCATTTCTGCAAAAGGATTCCCGACCAAGTATTGAGTGCATAACTGAACTTTATTATTTGATGTTTTTTTTGTTTGTTTTTAAAAAACACTTTTATTTTATTGGACGGTTGAAATATGTTAATTTTTTGAGACAGGTTTTTTGGGTTATCAGGAGTTGTATGCCAAAATCATCAGTATTAAAACAATAAAAGACCTGACAAATTTCAGTTGGTGTGTAATGATTCTAAAATATATGAAAGTTTAATTGTAATCATTACATTATGGAAAATAATGAAATTTTGCACTATATGCAAATTTTTTGAGAAGGACCTGTATATACACCTGATATCTTCTGATATAGTATCTTTTTACTGCCTTTTGTATTAAGGTCAAATCCATACTGAGAGAGCATCTGTGTGTGACTCCGGAAATATATACGGAGATTTAATTTTTCCCCTATACTATATATACCTGATATCTTCTGATACAGTATATTTTTTCTGTCTTTTGTGTTACCATCAAATCCATACTGAGAGAGCATCTGTGTGTGACTCTGGAAATATATACGGAGATTTAAATTTTCCCCTATACTATATACACCTGGTATCGTCAGATACAGTACCTTTTTTTCTGCCTTTTGTATTACGGTCAAATCCATACTGGGTGAGCGTCTGTGTGTGACTGCGGAAATATATACTGAGATTTAAATTATCCCCTATACTATATACACCTATCTTCTGGTACAGTACCTTTTTACTGCCTTTTGTATTACGTTCAAATCCGTACTGAGAGAGCATCTGTGTGTGACTCCGGAAATATATACGGAGATTTAAATTTTCCAATAAACTATATACGCCTGGTATCTTCTGATACAGTACCTTTTTTCTGCCTTTTGTATTACGGTCAAATCCATACTGAGAGAGCATCTGTGTGTGACTCTGGAAATATATACGGAGATTTAAATTTTCACATATACTTTAAACACCTGGTATATTCTGATACAGTACCTTTTTTCTGCTTTTTGTATTCTGGTCAAATCCATACTGAGTGAGCGTCTGTGTGTGACTACGGAAATATATACTGAGATTTAAATTTTCCCCTATACTATATACACCTGATATCTTCTGATACAGTATCTTTTTACTGCCTTTTGTATTAAGGTCAAATCCATACTGAGAGAGCATCTGTGTGTGACTCCGGAAAAATATAGGGAGATTTAAATTTTCACCTATACTATTTATACCTGGTATCTTCTGATACAGTACATTTTTAATGCCTTTTGTATTACGGTCAAATCCATACTGAGAGAGCGTCTGTGTGTGATTACGGAAATATATACGGAGATTTAAATTTTCCCCTATACTATATACACCTGGTATCTTCTGATACAGTACCTTTTTTCTGCCTTTTGTATTACGGTCAAATCCATACTGAGAGAGCGTCTGTGTGTGACTCCGGAAATATATACTGAGATTAAATTTCCTCTACACTATATACACCTGGTATCTTCTGATACAGTACCTTTTTTCTGCTTTTTGTATTCTTGTCAAATCCATACTGAGTGAGCGTCTGTGTGTGACTCCGGAAATATATACGAAAATTTAAATTTTCCCCTATACTATATACACCAGATATCTTCTGATAAAATACCTTTTTAATGCCTTTTGTATTGTGGTCAAATCCATACTAACAGAGCGTCTGTGTGTGACTCCAGAAATACAGTATATACAGAGATTTAAATTATCCACAACACTATATACACCTGGTATTTTCTGATACAGTACCTTTTTTCTGCTTTTTGTATTCTGGTCAAATCCATACTGAGAGAGCGTCTGTGTGTGACTCCGGAAATATATTCGGAGATTTAAATTTTCCCCTACACTATATAAACCTGGTATCTTCTGATACAGTGCCTTTTTTCTGCTTTTTGTATTTTGGTCAAATCCATACTGAGTGAGCGTCTGTGTGTGACTCCGGAAATGTAAAGGAAGATTGAAATTTTCCCCTATACTATATACACCAGGTATCTTTAATACAGTACTTTTTGTCTGCCTTTTGTATTACGGTCAAATCCATACTGGGAGGGCGTCTGTGTGTGACTCTGGAAATATATACGGAGATTTAAATTCTCCCCTATACTATATACACCTGGTTTTTCTGATACAGTACCTTTTTTCTGATTTTTGTATTCTGGTCAAATCCATACTGAGAGAGCGTCTGTGTGTGACTCCGGAAATATATACGGAGATTTATATTTTCCCCTATACCTTTTTTCTGCCTTTTGTATTATGGTCAAATCCATACTGAGTGAGCCTCTGTGTGTGACTCCAGAAATACAGTATATACGGAGATTTAAATTATCCACAACACTATATACACCTGGTATTTTCTGATACAGTACCTTTTTTCTGCTTTTTGTATTCTGGTCAAATCCATACTGAGAGAGCGTCTGTGTGTGACTCCGGAAATATATACGGAGATTTATATTTTCACCTATACCTTTTTTCTGCATTTTGTATTATGGTCAAATCCATACTGAGTGAGCCTCTGTGTGTGACTCCAGAAATACAGTATATATGGAGATTTAAATTATCCACAACACTATATACACTTGGTATTTTCTGATACAGTACCTTTTTTCTGCTTTTTGTATTCTGGTCAAATCCATACTGAGAGAGCGTCTGTGTGTGACTCCGGAAATATATACGGAGATTTATATTTTCACCTATACCTTTTTTCTGCATTTTGTATTATGGTCAAATCCATACTGAGTGAGCCTCTGTGTGTGACTCCAGAAATACAGTATATATGGAGATTTAAATTATCCACAACACTATATACACTTGGTATTTTCTGATACAGTACCTTTTTTCTGCTTTTTGTATTCTGGTCAAATCCATACTGAGAGAGCGTCTGTGTGTGACTCTGGAAATATATTCGGAGATTTAAATTTTCCCCTACACTATATAAACCTGGTATCTTCTGATACAGTGCCTTTTTTCTGCTTTTTGTATTTTGGTCAAATCCATACTGAGTGAGCGTCTGTGTGTGACTCCGGAAATATAAAGGAAGATTGAAATTTTCCCCTATACTATATACACCAGGTATCTTTAATACAGTACTTTTTGTCTGCCTTTTGTATTACGGTCAAATCCATACTGGGAGGGCGTCTGTGTGTGACTCTGGAAATATATACGGAGATTTAAATTCTCCCCTATACTATATACACCTGGTATTTTCTGATACAGTACCTTTTTTCTGCTTTTTGTATTCTGGTCAAATCCATACTGAGAGAGCGTCTGTGTGTGACTCCGGAAATATATACGGAGATTTATATTTTCCCCTATACCTTTTTTCTGCCTTTTGTATTATGGTCAAATCCATACTGAGTGAGCCTCTGTGTGTGACTCCAGAAATACAGTATATACGGAGATTTAAATTATCCACAACACTATATACACCTGGTATTTTCTGATACAGTACCTTTTTTCTTCTTTTTGTATTCTGGTCAAATCCATACTGAGAGAGCGTCTGTGTGTGACTCCGGAAATATATACAGAGATTTATATTTTCCCCTATACCTTTTTTCTGCATTTTGTATTATGGTCAAATCCATACTGAGTGAGCCTCTGTGTGTGACTCCAGAAATACAGTATATATGGAGATTTAAATTATCCACAACACTATATACACTTGGTATTTTCTGATACAGTACCTTTTTTCTGCTTTTTGTATTCTGGTCAAATCCATACTGAGAGAGCGTCTGTGTGTGACTCCGGAAATATATACAGAGATTTATATTTTCCCCTATACCTTTTTTCTGCATTTTGTATTATGGTCAAATCCATACTGAGTGAGCCTCTGTGTGTGACTCCAGAAATACAGTATATATGGAGATTTAAATTATCCACAACACTATATACACTTGGTATCTTCTGATACAGTGCCTTTTTTCTGCTTTTTGTATTTTGGTCAAATCCATACTGAGTGAGCGTCTGTGTGTGATTCCGGAAATATAAAGGAAGATTGAAATTTTCCCCTATACTATATACACCAGGTATTTTTAATACAGTACCTTTTTTCTGCCTTTTGTATTATGGTCAAATCCATACTGGGAGGGCGTCTGTGTGTGACTCTGGAAATATATACAGAGATTTAAATTCTCCCCTATACTATATACACCTGGCATTTTCTGATACAGTACCTTTTTTCAGCTTTTTGTATTCTGGTCAAATCCATACTGAGAGAGCGTCTGTGTGTGACTCAGGAAATATATACGGAGATTTAAATTTTCCCCTACACTATATAAACCTGGTATCTTCTGATACACTGCCTTTTTTCTGCTTTTCGTATTTTGGTCAAATCCATACTGAGTGAGCGTCTGTGTGTGACTCCTGAAATATAAAGGAAGATTGAAATTTTCCCCTATACTATTTATACCAGATATCTTCTTAATACAGTACCTTTTTTCTGCCTTTTGTATTACGGTCAAATCCATACTGGGAGGGAGTCTGTGTGTGACTCTGGAAATATATACGGAGATTTAAATTCTCCCTATACTATATACACCTGATATCTTCTGATACAGTACCTTTTTTCTGCCTTTTGTATTACGGTCAAATCCATACTGAGTGAGCGTCTGTGTGTGACTACGGAAATATATACGGAGATTTAAATTTTCCAATATACTATATCCACCTGGTATCTTCTGATACAGTACCTTTTTTCTGCCTTTTGTATTACGGTCCAATCCATACTGAGAAAGCATCTGTGTGTGACTCCGGAAATATATACGAAGATTAAAATTTTCACCTATACTATAAACACCTGGTATATTCTGATACAGTACCTTTTTTCTGCTTTTCGTATTCTGGTCAAATCCATACTGAGTGAGTGTCTGTGTGTGACTACGGAAATATATACTGAGATTTAAATTTTCCCTATACTATATACACCTGATATCTTCTGATTCAGTATCGTTTTACTGCCTTTTGTATTAAGGTCAAATCCATACTGAGAGAGCATCTGTGTGTGACTCCGGAAATATATACGGAGATTTAAATTTTCCCCTATACTATATACACCTGATATCTTCTGATACAGTATATTTTTTCTGTCTTTTGTGTTACCGTCAAATCCATACTGAGAGAGCGTCTGTGTGTGACTCTGGAAATATATACGGAGATTTAAATTTTCCCCTATACTATATACATCTGGTATCGTCTGATACAGTACCTTTTTTCTGCCTTTTGTATTACGATCAAATCCATACTGAGTGAGCGTCTGTGTGTGACCACGGAAATATATACTGAGATTTAAATTATCCCCTATACCATATACACCTGATATCTTCTGATACAGTACCTTTTTACTGCCTTTTGTATTACGGTCAAATCCTTACTGAGAGAGCGTCTGTGTGTGACTCCGGAAATAAATACGGAGATTTAAATTTTCCAATATACTATATACACCTGGTATCTTCTGATACAGTACCTTTTTCTGCCTTTTGTATTACGGTCAAATCCATACTGAGAGAGCATCTGTGTGTGACTCCGGAAATATATACGGAGATTTAAATTTTCCCCTATACTATATACACCTGATATATTCTGATACAGTACATTTTTTCTGTCTTTTGTGTTACGGTCAAATCCATATTGAGAGAGCGTCTGTGTGTGACTCCGGAAATATATACGGAGATTTAAATTTTCCCCTATACTATATACACCTGATATCTTCTGATACAGTACATTTTTTCTGTCTTTTGTGTTACGGTCAAATCCATACTGAGAGAGCGTCTGTGTGTGACTCTGGAAATATCTACGGAGATTTAAATATTCCTGTATACAGCTGTATGCTTCTGATACAGTACCATATATCTGCTGGTATTTTTGGTATATTTTCCCAAACATGAGGAAGTATGGTGGAAGAGGCAGTGGACGTGGGCGGGGGGGCCAGCTGATACTGATGGTGGTGGTGGTGCATCTGCTGGTAGTGCCAAAAACACAATAGCACCTAAGGCAGGAGGTGTTGAGCCTGCATCATCGTCTGGCTCCAGAAGGCCTGGAAGGCTCCCTTTTCTGGGAGTAGGTAAATTGCTTTTAAAGCCGGAGCATCAGGAACAGGTTTTGGCTTACATTGCCGAAACAGCCCCCAGCTCTATTGCTTCCTCTTAAGAAGTTTCAAAATCTGCAAGCACTGAGTCGTCAGTGCAGGCTCCTGGTCAGGAATGACACCTTTCCTTGTGTCCTTCACTCCCACCAAAAGTGAAGGATGCGGCAGGCCACACTTCAGATTACTCCCTGAGCTCTTTTCACATATTATGCCTAGGTTATCAAGTTAAATCCTGAATTCCCCAGTCCAAGATGAATAGGACATGGAATGCACTGATGCACAGCCACTGCTATAAGATTCTGCTGGTACATTCACCCAGAGCACTGCATTGCCCTCGCATTCTACTGAGCCAGATTCTGACCCTGATGAAACTCAGGTGCCTCTTCCTGCATACTCTACCACCTTACACGGTGACACAGAGGAAGGTGCAGATGAAATTGAAGAGGTAGCGATAGATAACCCAGTTGTTGACCCGGATTGGCATCCATTGGGGGAAGAGGGTGCCGCTGGCAATAGCTCAGAAGAGGAGGAGGATCCCAGCAGGCATCGACATCGCAGCTGCGGTTATCTGGCAGTCTCATAGCAGTCCAATAATGTGTTAAAAAAACAAAAAGAGTTGCAGGACAGCTTGGCTAGACGGTCAAATTAGCATAGTGTGCAAGCCCTGAAAATTTATCCCATAGTAGGAGGAGTGCAGTGTGGCACTTTTTTGACAAAAATCCTATTGATGAGGCAAAGGTTATCTGTAAGAAGTGCGGAAGGACCTTTAGCCGAGTGAAAAATCTCTGAAATTTGAATACCAGTTGCATGCATAGACATTTAAACACCATGCACTTGCAAGTGTGGACGGACTACAAAACCTCAGGTAGCACATGTGCACCTGCTCCAACTGAAGGTAGCCAGCAACGCTACATCGCTTCCCCCACTGTAAGCCCACCGGTTAGCACACCACCAGCAAGAAATGTTGAGGTGTCGTCGCCAGGCCAAAGCAGTCAAGGAATCACAATGTTTTTCCAACGAAAGACTGAATCTATGCCATCACCACCACCTCCACCATCATCATCACCAACCCCCTCTCAGTCCGCCATGTCCACCGCTAGTTCCCCCATATGCAGCTCTCAAGTCCAGCTCACCCTACCAGACACTCTGAGTATGACAAGAAAGTACTCAAACTCTCATCCGCGTACACTGGCTTTGAACGCCTACATTGCCAAACTGAACTCATTAGAGATGATGCCCTTCCATTTGTTTGAAAGCGCAGCGTTCCGAGAGCTCATGGCCTACACTGTCCCACGCTATGACCTACCCAGTCTTTGCTTGAAAAGCCATCCCTGCCCTCCACCTGCATGTGAAAGACCGCATTGTCCTTGCACTCAAACAATCAGTGAGTGGAAAGATGCACCTCACAACAGATGCATGGGCTAGTAGGCATGGCCAGGGTCGTTACATATCCATCACTGCGCACTGGGTGAATGTGGTGGATACAGGGTCCACAGGGGACAGTGGCGGTGAGACAGTGCTGCCTAGCCCACAGAATAGGCAACAGTTGGCTGTAGGCATTCGACCCTCCTTCTACTCCTCCAGAAGCGAAAGCTCGTCGACAGAGCGCAGTAGTACAAGCATTCCATCCGCAGCTGCCAGGTACTCATCGACTAACGAGAAATGAGAAACTGAGTCATGGCTGGGCAATTTACATCTTGTGCCAGGCAAGGTAGTCAGTGATAATGGATGTAATATTGTGGCGGCCATAGCCCTGGCAAAACTCAGACACATACCTTGCCTGGCTCATACCTTGAACCTGGTGATGCAGTGCTTCATAAATAATTATCCAGAGTTACCAGCCCTGCTCCATAAGGTGCGAAGACTGTGCTCACACATCCGTCGCTCACCCGTAGACTCCAGTCGTATGCAGAGGCTGCAGCGATCGCTCCACCTCCCCAAGTACCGCCTAATCATAGACGTTGCAACAAGGTGGAACTCCACCATGCACATGGTTGAGAGGCTGTGCGAACAGAGGCGGGCTGTAATGCATTTGTGGGAGGATACAAGGGCAGGCAGTTTGAGGGCAGACATCGAGTAGTCGGGTGTGCATTGGTTAAAGCTGAAAGACCTCTGTAAAATCATTCATTGTTTTAAGGAATGCACACGGCTGGTAAGCGCAGAAGACGCCATCATAAGCATGAGCATCCCACTTATGCCTCTGCTCATGCAAAGATTGACATACATTAAGGATCAGGAGTCTGCAGCGGAGGAGGACGAGGAGGAGGAGGAGGAGCGAAGCCATGATGACAGTCAGCCATTGTCTGCTCAGGGAACTGTCCTGGATGAAGTGGAGGAATATGAGGAAGAGGATGAGGGGGATGATTTGTTTGGGGAGGAGGATGCTTCTCAGGGTGCAAGAGAAAATATTGGCTTACCAAGGTCAGATACAGGGTTTGTGCGTGACTGGAGGGATGTGGATTTGGCAGAAAGTGCTCCTCCACCCACCATTGGCAGTGCATCATTGACACCTGTAACATTGGACCACATGTGTGATTATGTCTTGCGAATCCTAAAAAGGGACCCCCGCATTGCCAAAATTATGAAGGATGACGACTACTGGTTGGCTAGCATCCTCAATCCACGCTATAAAGGAAAATTAGAGAACATCATGCCACAGTGGAACCTAGAGCTAATATTGGCGAACAAACAAGCAACTCTGGTAAACCGTTTGTTAGAGGCATTCCCAGCACACAGCAGCGGTGCAGGTTCTACCACGAGCCGTACTGGGAAACATGGAAGAGGTGTTCGTGGTGCACACAGCCAAAGTGGCGTTGGAGACAGGGGTTTCATGACCATGTTGTGGACTGATTTCTCGAGTACCGCTCACACGACTGTTAATACTGAATCGATTGCAACAGACAGGAGACAGCAGTTGTCAACTATAGTTCAAAGTTACCTCTTCTCCCCTATCGATGTTCTCCCTCACAGGTCATTCCCCTTTGACTACTGGGCCTGTAGACTGGACACCTGGCCTGAATTGGCACAATATGCCTTACAGGAGCTCATTTGCCCTGCTGCTAGTGTGCTATCAGAAAGAGTCTTCAGTGCTGCTGAATCAATCTTGACAGAAAGAAGGACCCAGCTGTTGACCCAAAATGTTGGTGATCTCACCTTCATTAAAATGAACCATGCCTGGGTTTCAAAGGATTTTGTACCACATTCCCCTGATGACACATAGTTTGCCAGCAAAATGGCTCGCTTTGTCCTCCTCTTCCCCCGACTTCTCCAATTCCTCCATTTGCAGCTGCTGAATGTCCAGCCTACATCTCAACATATGCCAGTTTTTCCACCTCCTTAACTGAGCTGTACCCCTCCAGGGCGGCGTCAGCACCTGGCGCACCCGGGCAACTCCCGGGGTCCTGAGCAGGTGGGGGGGTCCACTCGCCATCAGAGACACCGGCGTACTATGAGGGGCCCTATGCCAGTGCCGGCGCCCACAAGTGGGCCCTCCCTGCTTGCTCCCTGCTTGCAATACTTACCTCTCCCTGTTCCACCGCTGTGACGTCTTCCGCGTTTCCTGACAGTGACATTCAGGTCAGAAAGCGCGATGACGTCACGTCTGTGCGCCCTCTGCCTGAACAGTCACAGTGCAGAGAGCTGGAAGATGGCGACGCTGAGGAGTCTAGAGTAGAGCAGTGACCAATGAGGAGAGGTATTTAATTTTTTTAATGTTTGGAGCAATATATGGGTAGCATTATACACTGGGGAATTATATATGGGGCCCATCATACACTTGAGCATCATAGATAGGGCCCATTATAAACTGGAGCATTATATATGGGGCCCATCATACACTGGAGCATTATAAATGGGGCCCATCATACACAGGAGCATCATAAACGGAGCCCATTATACACTGGAGCATCATATGGGGCCCATTATATATGGAGCATCATATAGGCCCATCATACACTGGAGCATCATCCATGGGGCCCATCATACACTTGAGCATCATATGGGGCCCATTATATATACATATATTATATATAATATATATATATATATATACACTGGAGCATTATAAAAAGGGCCCATCATACACTGGAGCATCATAAACGGGGCCCATCATAAACTGGAGCATCATATGGGGCCCATTATATATGGAGCATTATAAAGACCCATCAGACACTGGAGCATCATCCATGGGGCCCATCATACACTTGAGCATCATAGATAGGGCTCATTATAAACGAGCATTATATATGGGGCCCATCATACACTGGAGCATTATAAATGGGGCCCATCATACACTTGAGCATCATTTACGGGGCCAATTATACACTGGAGCATCATATGGGGCCCATCATGCACTGGAGCATTATAAAAGGGGCCCATCATACACTGGAGCATCATAAACGGGGCCCATTATACACTGGAGCATCGTATGGGGCCCATTATATATGGAGCATTATATAGGCCCATCATACACTGGAGCATCATCCATGGGGCCCATCATATACTGGAACTTTGAGTCGCCCGCCTGGGCCGTGGGGTACTCGGCTCTCAGCCCGTCGACCTCTATGGGGGATGTCACGGTAGCTGCAGCTCGGTCCGTGGCCCTGGGCGCTCACTGAAAAGGGGATATTTACAGGGGAATGAAGATTTGTAGAATATTCGTGACGCCACCTGTGGTACCTGGTCAGGGCGACCAGCGCTGCTGGACAGATCCACTGAAAGATTGGTATTATTCAGCAAAATGTTAGGCCTTCCACAGGTAAGGCTGAGTCCTTCAGGGCAGATGGATGTGTAGGGATGCAGGACAGACGAGGACCCGGCAGTTAGGGGTAATAAGGTAGACACACACACAAGTGTAAGGTTCTTTGTCTCTGTTGACATGTTCCTTGAAACTCAGTTTTCCATCGGCCATTTTGCTTTCTGTCTTTCTGCAGCTCTTGCCCTCAGTTAATATGGAGTTTCCAGTTTTCATGTTCCCGCCCTGATTCTTCCCTCTTGCTTCTTAAGCAGCCTCAGCTGAACAATCAGTGCTCCTGAATCAAGCCTCAGTCAGTCTGTGAC
The DNA here is from genome assembly GCA_033576555.1 of Oophaga sylvatica. Lineage (NCBI taxonomy): Eukaryota > Metazoa > Chordata > Amphibia > Anura > Dendrobatidae > Oophaga > Oophaga sylvatica. The sequence continues at coordinate 16,216 of JARQOD010004368.1, forward strand.
CTGACTCCTGAAACCTTGGACTTGTACTCCAGCTATTCCCTACTGAGGAACCTTGGAACACTTTTGGACTCTGGAAACCTGCTGTTTGGTGAATCCATGTTTGCAGAGGAATTACGGTACAGAGAAGAGATCCTGAACCTGCTTTGGAGATTTATTGTAGTGCTTGAAGTTACTCTGGCCTGCTGTGTCTCCTGTCGCTGTTCCTGCAAACTGTGTGACCTTTTCAGCATGCTTGTATGAAGTAATACAAGTCATTTCATTTCAACCTATGTCTCCTGTGTTTTCCTCGCACCTGTACACTATACATGACACAAGTCACTTTGGTACCTTTACTGAAGATGTTGCAGGCACTCCCCGGAGAACTGTAGGGTGAAGGGTGCACATCCAGTTTTTCCCACTGAGTAGGTATAGGGCCTCCTGTCTCCTATAATAAGTCTCTGACCTGTGTGAAACTAGGCCTGAGTTCGTCTCCATACTACGCCCGGCTGACCCTGTGGTAGTGTCACGCGGTCTTATGATATGTGTACGATGTCAGTAAACTATTCTTAAAAGAACAACACTCTATACAACATATAGATTAGCAACATCAGCATGTAAATATAGAATAGATTTACCTGACACGATATCCGTTGAACTCAGGGTTAATCTTGAGGACTTGATACACTGTCACAGGAAAGAGGAGGACCGGGGGTCTAACCTGACCCTAAACTGGGGTCCTAACTAATCCCTCACCTTGGAGGTACTGATAATGGTTCAGAGGTCCAAGTCTCCAGCCTAACCCTGTCTCCTATCAGTCCCTGAACCCTGTAATCAGTCCTAAGAAGGATCCTGACTACCACCAAAGGGATATGGGCTGATCTCTGCTAAATACACAGATTAGACATATAAGACAGACTGGAGAAAACACAGACTTGCATACACACTCAAACACAGAAGGAACATAAATGATCTGGGATATAAAACTCTAAGCAAGGTGAGCTTAAAACAACTAAGGAGCTCTTTAACTTAAGTCTATACAGATTCAATCCTATCTGTGGTCTGCATGAAGAATTTCACTGGCAACTCCCAACACAGACAACCAGAGATTTAAAGGAAACCAATCAACAAATAATCAGTTGCAGCCGGGAGAAACTGCACCCAGTCCCAGAACTGAGCACAGACAGAATTAACTCCCTAACTGCCAAACACAAAGAAACAGCAACTCAGCTGTGAGAAGTCAGAATGTGCAACCGCGACGATCTTCGTGGCGATGCACACATGACAGTACCCCCCTTCTACGAGGGCCTCCGGACCCTCAGGGCCAGGTTTGCCCGGGTGAGTTCTGTGGAAGGTCCGCACCAAACGATCTGCGTTAATGTCAGACGCAGGAACCCACGTCCTCTCCTCTGGACCATACCCCTTCCAATGCACCAAGTACTGAAGGGACCGGCGATTCAGACGTGAGTCAATGATCTTTGACACTTGAAACTCCAAGTTACCATTGACCACCACTGGAGGAGGAGGTAGAGGTGATGGTATGACTGGTGCCACGTACCTCTTAAGTAATGACTTGTGGAACACATTGTGGATTTTAAACGTAGGAGGGAGGTCCAGACGAAATGCCACAGGATTAATTATGGAACTGATCCTGTACGGCCCGATGAATCTGGGGCCCAGCTTCCAGGAGGGAACTTTAAGTTTTATATTCCTGGTAGACAACCATACCAGATCGTTCACATTAAGATCTGGACCAGAAACTCTCCTCCTATCAGCCATACGTTTATAACGGTTCCCCATAGCACTCAGATTATTCAATACACCTCTCCACACTGAAGCAAGTGACGACGAGAAACGCTCCTCCTCAGGAACCCCAGAAGGGCCCCCCCCATTGAATGTACAAAACTGGGGATGAAAACCATATGCCCCAAAAAACGGGGACTTACCAGTGGACTCGCTCCGCCTGTTGTTAAGAGCGAACTCTGCCAGAGGCAAGAAAGAAGACCAGTCCTCCTGGTTCTCTGAGACAAAACACCGAAGATAAGTCTCTAGGCTTTGATTCAGACGCTCTGTCTGACCATTGGTCTGCGGATGAAAAGCCGAGGAAAATGACAATTGCATCCCCCGACGTAAACAAAATGCCCTCCAAAACTTGGACACAAACTGAGACCCCCTATCTGACACCACATCAGAAGGCAACCCATGAAGTCTCACAATCTCCCCAATGAACACCTGCACCAGAGTTTTAGCATTAGGGAGGGCAGGAAGAGCAATGAAATGTGCCATCTTACTGAACCTGTCAACAACCACCAGTATGACAGTCTTCCCTGACGACTGAGGAAGGTCCGTGATGAAGTCCATAGACAAATGAGTCCATGGACGCTCCGGAAGTTTCAAGGGTAAGAGGGTCCCAGACGGACGGGTATGAGGGGTCTTAGAGCGAGCACAAACCCCACAGGACGCGACAAAAGTTAAAACATCTTTATTAACGTTAGGCCACCAAAACCGGCGAGAAAGGAGATCTAAAGTAGCCTTACTCCCTGGATGTCCTGCTAAAGCAGAATTATGATGTGCCTCAATAACCTTTTGTCTCAACTGATTTGGGACAAACAGTCTCCCTGGAGGTCCTGCAGGGGCGTCCCCCTGAGCCTCTAACACCTCCTCCTCAAGCTCAGAACATACAGCCGACACTACCACCCCCTCCTGAAGGATAGGAATCGGGTCATCCATTTTCCCGGCCCCTGGGAAACTGCGAGACAAGGCATCCGCCTTAACATTCTTAGATCCAGGGCGATAAGTGACAACAAAATTAAACCTGGTAAAAAACAACGACCATCGAGCTTGTCTGGAATTCAGACGCTTAGCAGATTCCAAATACAGCAGGTTCTTGTGATCAGTAATGACGGTGACCGGGTGGACTGCCCCCTCCAAAAAGTGACGCCATTCTTCAAAAGCCAACTTAATGGCCAAAAGTTCCCTATTGCCGATATCATAATTCCTTTCGGCGGACGACAATTTTTTAGAAAAGAAAGCGCACGGATGCCATTTACCAGGGGACGGACCCTGGGACAATATTGCACCCACCCCTACGTCAGACGCGTCCACCTCCACAACGAACGGCTGTGATGCATCTGGTTGGATGAGAACGGGTGCCGAAGCAAAACATTTTTTCAAAGAGGAAAAAGCTTGGCAAGCTTTGTCCGACCATTTAGAAAAATCCGTCCCTTTTCTTGTCATGTCAGTGAGAGGTTTGACAACAGATGAGAAATTACAAATAAATTTCCGGTAGTAGTTAGCAAACCCCAGAAAACGCTGCAGAGCCTTAAGATCCTCTGGCTGATCCCATTCAAGCACTGCTCTCACCTTTTCAGGGTCCATACGGAAACCGGAGGCTGACACCAAGAAACCCAAAAACTGAAGTTCCTGTACGGCGAATACACACTTTTCCAGTTTGGCGTATAGTTTACTGTCTCGCAAGATCTGCAACACCTGTCTCACATGCTCCTGGTGAGTAAATTAAAATGTCATCCAAATATACGACCACAAACAGCCCCACCAGATGACGAAAAATGTCATTAACAAAATGTTGGAATACTGCTGGTGCAGTAGTCAGACCAAAAGGCATGACAAGGTTCTCATAATGTCCCTCCGGCGTGTTAAACGCCGTTTTCCACTCATCCCCCTCTTTTATCCTAATCAGATTATACGCCCCCCTGAGATCCAATTTAGAGAACCATTTGGCGCCAACAATTTGATTGAAGAGATCAGGAATCAGAGGGAGTGGATACGGATCTCGAACAGTAATCCGATTAAGTTTGCGGAAATCCAAGCAAGGGCGTAGGCCTCCATCTTTTTTCTTCACAAAGAAGAACCCCGCGGCCACTGGGGAAGATGAAGGTCTAATATGCCCTTTGGCCAGACTTTCCGAAATATAATCTTTCATAGCCTGCCTCTCAGGACCAGAAAGGTTATATAACCTAGCTTTAGGTAACTTAGCATCAGGAAGTAAATTAATAGAGCAGTCATACACGCGATGAGGAGGCAACTCCTGACACCCTTCCTCAGAGAACACATCCCCAAAGTCCTCCAAAAAAGGAGGCAAAGTACTAGGCACGACCGCACTGATGACTGTGTTCATGCAGTTACTTTTGCAAAACTCCCCCCATTGGCTTATATCTCTGGACTGCCAATTAATCACAGGGTTATGTTTAACCAACCAAGGAAGTCCCAACACAATAGGAGTAGGTAGACCCTCCAACACATAACAAGATAATAGTTCCCTATGTATTGCCCCTACCCGAAGGTCAATGTTATGAACCTCATGAACAAAGCTACCTTGGCCGAGAGGCCTGGCGTCAATGGAGAATATAGGGATCGGTTTGACCAATACACTCAGATGCATACCTTGAGCCTGAGCAAACTGAGCGTCAACCAGATTAGCCCCGGACCCACTATCAAGAAGAACAGAAAATCTCTCTACTCTCGTACTAACCACCACCTCCACTGGTACAAAGAACTGAGAAGAACTAGCGGACGAAATACATACTCCCAGGTTGTCATCCACCACACAACCTGGGATTAACAGTTTTCCGGCGACTTTTTGCTCAACAAGGCACGGGATGGACATCCCCCAACAAAATGTCCCTCTTTCCCGCAGAAGAAACACCTTCTAGTCCTGCGGCGTACCGCCAATCCCCTCCTACGAAATGATGTCCCTCCCAACTGCATAGGCTCCTCCGAACAGACAAGGGGAACCTCAACATAAGGGACTTTAGTAGTAGGTGGAGTAACAACAGGGGCGGAGTTACCTCGCACCTCTCCCGGAGCCGTCTATCAGTACGGATAGCTAGGGCCATAGCAGCCTCCAGTGATGGAGGAGAATCATACTGAGCCAAAACGTCCTTTAATTTGTCAGAAAGCCCATGACAAAACTGGCTTCTAAGAGCTGGGTCATTCCACTGAGTATCTGTGGCCCATCTACGGAACTCAGAAGCAAATTCCTCCGCCGGACGATCTCCCTGCTGTATCTTACGTAATTTTGTCTCAGCAAGAGAGACCCGATCTGGGTCATCATATACCAATCCCAGGGCAGTAAAAAATTGATCTACAGACAGTAGAGCCGGGGATCCCGAGGAAGGGAGAAGGCCCAGGATTGAGGGTCCCCTTGTAGGAGCGAGATAACAATTCCCACTCTCTGCTCTTCACTCCCTGATGATCGAGGCCGAAGCCGAAAATACAATTTACATGCTTCCCTGAAGGTAAAAAATTTGTCTCGCCCACCAGTGAACCTGTCCGGGAGAGCTACTTTAGGTTCAAATCTGGTTTGCTCCGAGGGAGACAAAACTTTGGACTTAATGTCCGTCAGCTCCATGGATAATCCCTGCAACTGCAGAGCCAGCTGGGCTACTGGATCCATGGCAACTGGGAATAATTTTATGGGCCAGTGAAAATGTCACGCGGTCTTATGATATGTGTACGATGTCAGTAAACTATTCTTAAAAGAACAACACTCTAAGAAGCTATTGCGAAACGTGCGTTGGGGTGAGGAGGGAACGCCAGACACGATCACGCAGTCCTGCTACTAGGTATATTCATTCCTTCACTTTAGCCTCATTTATCATGCGCTCATAACAGGTGCAAATTGGATTTAGGATGTTTGTATCCATTTATATATGTGTCACTTCTCCAGCACTTGTGATATCCTATCTGGTGCTTCAATAGGCACAAATTGATTTAGGATTCTTTCCATTCATCCATGTTTAGCCTTTATTTAGCCCTGATGTATTTCTATACTATTGTGCTGGAGCGATGACACATGTAATTTTTTTGCAAATTTTTGCTGCATATTTTCCGATTAAGTAGGTTTATTCCTTATGGGCGCATTTAATGATAGGCAATTGCCTTACCTTTAGAGGTTATATGTACCTTATAATAAATTTTGTAGCTTTGGATTTGCTAGATATTTTTCTTATTATATAGGGATTGTTTCCCTTCTACTGGGTATCTAATCGTTTTGTTTTGTTTTTTTATGTATGTATTTTTAAAAAGGATTTATTAATAAATTTGTATTTTAATACTATGCTTGAACACTTCTTTACGGTTATTGTATTATGGTAAAACCGTAGTCTTGGATTTATGACTCTATACAACATATAGATTAGCAACATCAGCATGTAAATATAGAATAGATTTACCTGACACGATATCCGTTGAACTCAGGGTTAATCTTGAGGACTTGATACACTGTCACAGGAAAGAGGAGGACCGGGGGTCTAACCTGACCCTAAACTGGGGTCCTAACTAATCCCTCACCTTGGAGGTACTGATAATGGTTCAGAGGTCCAAGTCTCCAGCCTAACCCTGTCTCCTATCAGTCCCTGAACCCTGTAATCAGTCCTAAGAAGGATCCTGACTACCACCAAAGGGATATGGGCTGATCTCTGCTAAATACACAGATTAGACATATAAGACAGACTGGAGAAAACACAGACTTGCATACACACTCAAACACAGAAGGAACATAAATGATCTGGGATATAAAACTCTAAGCAAGGTGAGCTTAAAACAACTAAGGAGCTCTTTAACTTAAGTCTATACAGATTCAATCCTATCTGTGGTCTGCATGAAGAATTTCACTGGCAACTCCCAACACAGACAACCAGAGATTTAAAGGAAACCAATCAACAAATAATCAGTTGCAGCCGGGAGAAACTGCACCCAGTCCCAGAACTGAGCACAGACAGAATTAACTCCCTAACTGCCAAACACAAAGAAACAGCAACTCAGCTGTGAGAAGTCAGAATGTGCAACCGCGACGATCTTCGTGGCGATGCACACATGACAGGTAGGGCCTTCTCCTGAAGAACATAGTCCCTGTTTGCAGTGCACTGCTTGACTCGGTCCTCCTGACCCAATTACGTATCAGCACAAAAGGGCTCCTGCGACTTGTAGTCCTGCAGGAACTCCGGTATCTCCTATTGGGTCGTGAAGATCCCGGTAAGCTCGGACCCGGTGTCCGATTGTAATGATCGGGATGAGCTGATTAGGCTCCTCTGTCCCTTCTCTCTTTCCACTCGCCTTTGGCCTACCCGAGCCCTCACACGATCACACACTGGCAGTTGGTGGGCTGCTTTTTCGCCGCTCTCTAAGCGTCGGCACGCTTTCTCACTGAGCTGCACTCAATAGATTCAGCTCTGACTAGGTGGTTTCCATTCCACTTTACTAGCCTCCACTCTGTTGAACTGAACTGCAGTCTCTCTCTCTCTTCCGACTGCTCTGTGAGCTAGACTGCACAAAAGCTAACTCTCAAATACACTCTGAGGTGACTACTGACTGCAGCCCTCAGACTAACTAACTCTTTTGTGTCTTCACCCTCCTTTATATGTCTAAACAGCTCCCTCTGGTGGTCTTAGGGATGGGTGAAGGTGTGTGAATGTAGATATTGGACCTCTAGTGGTTGTTACCTTCAGTGCACCCTTCCGGGAATTAGGAATCCAAGCACAGCTGGGCTCCACATCCCCCACTGGTAAAGCTCAGCACTCCCGGGCCAAAAAACATTTTTTAAAACAAAAACATTAACATTATACAACTCAACTCTTCCCTTACGGGAGGTGAGGATCTTGAACCGTTGCATTAATAAATAACATTTTTAATACCAACATTAGATATAGTGCAAATATCAATAACTTCTCAATTCAAGTAGACATATTATTGTGGAGGACCTGCTCCAAACCTCCCACGGTGGTCCTGGGTGGGCTGCAAGACTTCACCGGATCTCTGTAGCAGACCTCACTTTCGGCCACACCAAACGGGTTTTAAATTCTGAGGTAGAAAAGGCTTACGTAAAACCAAGATGGAGCACCGAAGTGCTAACTACATACAGAGAGAGTTTTTGGGCTGGCAGAGTCCTCAGCCTCACAGTTCAGAGAAAGTATTGCAACAACACATTACCCAACTGGGGTATACTTTAAGGCATAAATATGTAAACATTCAAATGGCAGACACCTGCCCGGGTGCGGCAACAATTATTAACTATTTCACAAAACTGTAAACCCTGTCCGGGTTTCTACTGGACCTCCTTGGGAGGTGAGTCTCTTGGCATTTCAACATCATCGACCCCTGGTGCTGAAAGCACGTAGTGTCTCTTGGTACAGAGCACCACGATGTCATGGGCCGCTATAGGGGTCTGCATGGCTACAGTCCTCTTTTCACGAGGTACCTGTGTCGCTGCGTCCTTTACAACACGGGTTCCGGAGGCCTGACTGGTGCCTCACGGGGACTTGGGACCTGCATTGCGTGCAGGTGAGAATCAGCAGGGGGAGAGCGGTCAGCAGCGGCATGCAACAGCTCGGTGGGGCACGGAACGGGTGCGCAGACAGGCACCTGATCTGTAGAGGCCTGAGACCTAGGGACACAGGGCAGGTTTCCTGCTCCTGGGGACGAGGGACAGCTCCTGGAGACATTCAGGGCATACCACCCCTTGAGTCCCCAATGCCGGGTGTAAGTCACTAAGTCCCCTATTAACAGGTCCCTATCCGGGTGTCCTTCAGGCAGATGGGCCTCTACGTCCCGGCGGTTAACAAAGACCTCCAGGTAGAGCCCGGGCTCAAGGATGAAACCCCAGCCCCCTGGAGTTTAAAGTCACGCACCACCCCCTGGCACCGCGGCTCCCGGAGCGTACCTGTATCCCGCCGGACGTTCTCCTTTTCGGCGAGATCTCTTTCCCGGTACCTCTGACGAAGTCGCTGCTCTTCACGGTGCTCACGCTGCTGCTGCGCCTCCTGTTCTCGGCGTCTCCACTCGTTCTCCTTCTGCCTGGCGTACTCCTCGTCGTCCAGGATCTCCATCTCCTCCCAATCGACCTGGATAGCGCCGGGTTCCATTTCCTCCTTAGTCCCTGCCGGGGGACAACATGCTTCTGCCACATGTACGGCAGCTGGTTCCAGGACTGACTGGTGTTCTGGTCCGGACAGGGCCTCCGCAGCCTCCTCTCCTCCTGCCGCGTCCTCGGCGGGGTCAGGAACAGCAGCTCCAGGTTCGGCTTCCGACCAGACTTCCGCTACAGCCTCTGGTAGTGGCACGGGAGACAGTCGTGCATCTGGGGTGGAGAGCGATCGGCTCTGCTGCAGCCGCAGCTTTAGGGCCCGCCAGCTCCGCTCCATGTACTCAAACTCAGCCCGGTGCCGCTCCAGATCTTTAAGCACGGCGTCCACCTCCGCTGGTCCAGGTACTGGGGATGGTTCAGGTATCGGCTGCATTTCTTCATGGGGGAAGAGTGTCAGCTCCTCCATTCCCCCACACAGCGGTTTCTGTCCTGCTGCCATCTCGCTTCAGTCCACACTGTACTTTCCAACAGGAGGGGACTGGTCTCTTTGTGGAGGCAGGACTTTCTTGTTCTCCTCCTCCCACTGAGGAGGATGAGGAGGCGGAACTCTTTTGTAGTGGGGCATGATCTTATGTTATAGAAACACTTAGACTGGGCGGCCATTATTTTTCGTGCCACTGTTGCGGGGTACGCCCACAAATTCACGCCCCTCTTCTTCACCATCGCCTCATGGCGCGAACATGGTGGCAAAATGGCATAAAAAATGGCGGTAATTCTCAAAAACGGTAAACTCAGTCTTTTTACGTAAAACAGTAAATTCAGGCACACAGGACTCGCTTAATACGAGCTTCAGAATCCTGTTCGTGATGCCAGAAGATGAGTCGCCCGCCTGGGCCGTGGGGTACTCGGCTCCGAGCCCGTCGACCTCTATGGGGGATGTCACGGTAGCTGCAGCTCGGTCCGTGGCCCTGGGCGCTCACTGAAAAGGGGATATTTACAGGGGAATGAAGGTTTGTAGAATATTCGTGACGCCACCTGTGGTACCTGGTCAAGGCGACCAGCGCTGCTGGACAGATCCACTGAAGGATTGGTATTATGCAGCAAGATGTTAGGCCTTCCACAGGTAAGGCTGAGTCCTTCAGGGCAAATGGATGTGTAGGGATGCAGGACAGACGAGGACCCGGCAGTTAGGGGTAATAAGGTAGACACACACACAAGTCATTTTGGTACCTTTACTGAAGATGTTGCAGGCACTCCCCGGAGAACTGTAGGGTGAAGGGTGCACATCCAGTTCTTCCCACTGAGTAGGTATAGGGCCTCCTGTCTCCTATAATAAGTCTCTGACCTGTGTGAAACTAGGCCTGAGTTCGTCTCCATACTACGCCCGAATGACCTTGTGGTAGGGCCTTCTCCTGAAGAACATAGTCCCTGTTTGCAGTGCACTGCTTGACTCCGTCCTCCTGACCCAATTACGTATCAGCACAAAAGGGCTCCTGCGACTTGTAGTCCTGCAGGAACTCCGGTATCTCCTACTGGGTCGTGAAGATCCCGGTAAGCTCGGACCCGGTGTCCGGTTGTAATGATCGGGATGAGCTGATTAGGCTCCTCTGTCCCTTCTCTCTTTCCACTCGCCTTCGGCCTACCCGAGCCCTCACACGATCACACACTGGCAGTTGGTGGGCTGCCTCTTCGCCGCTCTCTAAGCGTCGGCACGCTTTCTCACTGAGCTGCACTCACTAGATTCAGCTCTGACTAGGATGGAGTGGTTTCCGTTCCACTTTACTAGCCTCCACTCTGTTGAACTGAACTGCAGTCTCTCTCTCTCTTCAGACTGCTCTGTGAGCTAGACTGCACAAAAGCTAACTCTCAAATACACTCTCTGAGGTGACTACTGACTGCAGCCCTCAGACTAACTAACTCTTTCGTGTCTTCACCCTCCTTTATATGTCTAAATAGCTCCCTCTGGTGGTCTTAGGGATGGGTGAAGGTGTGTGAATGTAGATATTGGACCTCTATTGGTTGTTACCTTCAATGCATCCTTCCGGGAATTAGGAATCCAAGCACAGCTGGGCTCCACAGCATCATATGCAGCCCATTATATATGGAGCATTATATAGGCCCATCATACACTGGAGCATCATCCATGGGGCCCATCATATACTGGAGGATCATCCATGGGGCCCATCATATACTGGAGGATCATTTGGGGCCCATTATATATGGAGCATTATATATGGGGACTATTATATTTGGAGCATTATATGGGGCTCATCATACACTGGAGCATCATATATGGGGCCCATCATATACTAGAGCATCATATGGGGTTCATTATTTATGGGGCATCATATAGGGTATGGAGAATCATATGGAGCACATATGGGGCCTATTCTGTATGGAGCATTATATGGAGCCCATTCTGTAAGGAGCAATATATGGGGCCCATCATATACTGTATGGAGCTTTATATGCAACTCATTATACTGTATGGAGCAATATGTGGGGCTCATTATACTCTATGGGGACCGTCCTATACTGTAGGGCACATTATATGGGGACCATCATATACTGTAGCATTATGTGGAGCTCATCATATACTGTATGGAACATTATATAGGACCAATTATGTATGAAGCAATATATGGGGCTCATTATTGTGTATGGCGCACTATGTGGTGGCCATAATACTGTATGGAGGAATATACTGTCTGGTTTTTGAGCTATTTTAGAATTTAAAATAGCTATCACTCATGTAATGTAAGAAGTGGAGTATTTGGCATTGTACTATACCTATATTTCTCTGCCGTATCGGAGCATCATGAATTATGGTATGACTCTTTGGCCCGGGCCCACGAAAACCTGGAGCCAGCCCTGCCCCCCCCACAACTTTAGCCAAATAACCCCCAGTTTTCAATGTGTTACTATTATTATAAAGTAAATTAAGGTTGACAAGCTTAAGTAATAAGAATTGATGTCGTTGGCATTAAAATGGGCACTGTAGGTGTGTTTACTGTCCTCCACTCACTGCCGACTTTTCGTCCCCATTGACTTGCATTGGGGTCGGTTCGAGTTTGTCGGACCTTCGACTTTTTCCGCTAGTCGGCTGATTTCGTTCGACTCGACTTTTGAGAAAGTCGGGTGGTCCGAAACCCGACTCGACCTTCCCAGAGGCAAAGTCGCTCATCTCTATTCGTGATTGGTTGGTGATACACACACACACATTCAATTTTATATATATAGATTCATAAAAATTAGTAGAACAAAAAAGTTGGTGAAGAAATGCTATGATTAAGAGCGGTTGTTCCGTTTGAAACATGTAAGAGTTATTTAAAATTTCTTTCACAAACTTTTTTCTAGTTCTAATTTGAATGAATTACTAATAAAAGGGAATATTTTTTTTACCGATGGATGGTTGTGCTGAACTTCCTTTCTTCTTACCTGTTTGTACACCCTCCGGTCGATACATTCAGCATGGTCAGCAATCTATTGGTTAGCTTTTTACTTTTTCTATTACTTTACCTGCCTGTAGGTTCTTAGGCCTATAGGAAACAAAAAAAAATAGTTCAGGATAACCCCTTTAAATGTGCATTGTCAGAATACATTTTTACATTATAACAATCCATGTATCAATATATATTCATCCTCTATTTCCCAGGTGGCAAACATACCATGTGAATAAATACTTTAACTATTGTGAAACTTTTATTTAATTGGGGCTTAGCTTATAGCCGTCAGAATGTGCTTTGCAGAATACTCACAGCTTGGGGGCTCCAACTATTGATAGAAAAAAAAGCCTGTATTTTTATTAAAGCAACCAGAGGTGGGTTTACTAAGGAAGGGTGATATTAGAAATAAACTATAGTTGGTGCGGCTTTGAATAGTAATCTCCAGTTTTGCAACACAAAACTTGCAGGGTTAGCGAACAAAATCTTATACGTATCTCGTATAGAATTTGCAATAAGCATATTTTCCTAAAGCCATTTAAACAGTGAACTATTCACCTAATTTATTTATAATTTAATAATATTTATATAATTATAATATAATTTATTTATAATTTAATTTAATTCTATAATTTAATATGTATTTAGTCTACATATTCACTACACAGTAATACCTATATAGAATATTCAGCTTAGATATCTTCACAATTCCTAGCATTTCACATTTCGAGTATTGCAGACATGCTCCTATTCTCAAAGCATTCAACAATACACCATTATGATTTCTGAGTCATAAGTGGGCTCAAGCCAATGGAAAAGTCAGCGTCTTAGGGCAGTAAGCTGTAGTACACATCTCTGTGGCATAGCTTATTTCTCTGATGACCTCACAGCTGTCAGACATCCTGGCCCATATCAGCTAAGTCACGTTACAAAAGATGTGTAAAATGTGAAATATGCAGGCTCATACTAGCTGGACGCCATTACAAATGTCTGAAATTTTATATGGAACCTGATCGTCATTGTCGGAACAGCAGATTAAAATGCTACAATGATTTGATGTTAGTAAAATGTATAACAGTATGGTGCTAATTTCGAAAGCATGTATGCCAAATATTTCTTTGTCAAATAAAAATTTATTATATTTTATAGATGCCATTTATTTACAGTTTTTTGGAAAAGTTTGCTGGTTTGGTCGGTAATTGGTTACTAGGTTAAAAAAATGCTTCCATATTAAATATTAATAAAAATTAAATCCTTTTTAATGAGATGTGTTTTTACCTCTTCCTTTTATATGATATTGAGCAATGATGCCCATCAGTAGCCACAGTTTTGCGTCACCAGGTGGTTTATCCATAACTGTTCTCCACTCTTACGTCTTTGCTGCCAAATTACTTTTTTATCTATGTAGTCATGCATTCTATATTCTATAGTTTCTTTTTCCAGTTCATATTAAGTTTGATTTTGTTTTGGACTCTGATCCTGTTGTTGGATACCTCTCTGGATAGTTTTTTGGCACATATGAGTTAACTATTGGTTAGATGGCCCCGGCAACTGTCCACTTCTGTTGTATCCTCTGATCTGGGGCAAAGCAATTGTGATTGCACATGGTGTATGATGGGATAGAGGGGGACCCACTTATGCCAATGCTAGTTTCAAATGGATGTGAACCACAGAGGAGGACTTTACATTACCTAGGGGCCAAGCGGGGGACAATACACTAAATGGGGGTCCAAGAGAGGGCAATATACTATATGGAATGCCAAGAGGGGGAAATTATGCTATATGAGGACCCAAAAGGGTAAAGGGGCCGAAAAGGGGGACATTATACTAAATGGAGGTCAAAAAACCCTAACAGTATACTAGCACCAGGGTCTGGCTAGATATGGCGGACAAGCAGCGACTCCAGCGCTACATCCAGCAGCTGGAGAGCAGGTTATCCTCTCTTGAGTGGGAGGCTCCAGCTGTTGATTTTGCTGCTGTGACAGATCAGGCAGCTAGCAAAGCAGCCTCTATGGTTTCTGCTGCGGCACCTGTTCCACCTGTACTACATTTTTCGCTGCCCAATAAATTTTCCGGGGACAGCAAGGCCTGCAGAGGTTTCGTGAATCAGTGCTCAATTCATCTGGAGTTACTGGCTGCACGATTCCCAACTGAGTGAAGCAAGGTGGGACTAATGATTTCCCTTTTGTCAGGCAGAGCGTTGGAGTAGGCTACGCCACTATGGGAGTGAGATGACCTACTGATTCTTAACGCCTCTCGTTTTTGGGGTGCCCTGAAAGAGGTCTTTTTGGGGCCACAAGTAACCCATGATACAGCACTCCAACTTCAGGCATTAACTCAGGGTTTGTCCATGGTTAGTCAATTCACCATTCAATTTCATACTCTGGCTTCTGAGTTGAAGTGGTGTGATAAGGTCCTGATACCTATCTTTTGGAGGGGTTTAGCAGATCATGTCAGGGATACTTTGGCCACTAGGGAGATTCCCACAACTCTGGAGGAATTAATTTTCCATGTGCACTTGCATAGATCTTCAGCATGCTGAGCAGCGATTGGCGCGAGCTCAGAGTAGATGTGGGATACGGTTGGCTTTGCCAATCCTATGAACCCTCCAACTCAGGTTGATGACCCTGTAGAGCCCATGCATGTCTCTTGAGCGGAATCAAGCACCCGTTCTGTACTTCAACAACTGACTTGTTTTGCCTGCAGGCAAACCGGAAATATTACAATAAATGTCCCAAGCGCCAGAGGGAGTCACAGCATCTAGTGGCTTTAGGGAGAGGCTCACTAGTTCCAGTTGATGTGTCTTCCAAATTGACCTTTGGGGTTTCTTTGACTTTTGGGTCGACCACTCTCAATGATGAGGCTTGCGTGGACTCCGGGGCTGAGGGCAATTTCATGTCTGCTACCTTCACTCAACGGCACACAATCCCATTAGTGATGCTTCCTAAGCCGATGTCCATTCGGGTAGCAAATGGGTCCATTTTACCAACCCCTATTTCCCATCACACTATACCTCATAGGCCAGTGTCACACTGGCGTGTGTGATGCGAGAAACTCCCTGTGAGCGGTACTCGAGAAATCAGTCCACAACATGGTCATGAAACCCCTGTCTCCAACGCCACTTTGGCTGTGTGCACCATGAACACCTCTTCCATGTTGCCCAGTACGGCTCGTGGTAGAACTTGCACTGCTGCTGTGTGCTGGGAATGCCTCTAACAAACGGTTTACCAGAGTTGCTTGTTTGTTCACCAATATTAGCTCTAGGATCTCCTGTGGCATGATGTTCTGTAATTTGCCTTTATAGCGTGGATCGAGGATGCTGGCCAAACAGTAGTCGTCATCTTTCATAATTTTGGCAATGGGGGGTCCCTTTTTAGGATCCGCAAGACATATTCACATATGTGGGCCAATGTTCCAGGTGTCAATGATGCACTGCCAGTGGTGGGTGGAGGAGCACTTTCTGCCAAATCCACATCCCTCCAGTCACGCACAAACCCTGTACCTGACCTTGGCAAGCCAACATTTTTTCTTGCCCCCTGAGAAGCATCCTCCTCCCCAAAATAATCATCCCCCTCATCCTCGTCCTCCTCCTCTTCCTCTTCTTCCTCCACCTCGTCCAGGACAGTTCCCTGAGCAGACAATGCCAGACTGTAATCAAGGCTTCCCTCCTACTCCTCCTGTTGCAGACGCCTGATCCTTTATGTGCATCAAAGTTAGCATGAGCAGACGCAAAAGTGGGATGCTTATGCTTATGATGGCGTCGTCTGCACTTACCAGCCGTGTACATTCCTCAAAACACATTCCACAAATACATTACAGCCTGCCTCTGTTCGCACAGCCTCTCAACCATGTGCATGGTAGAGTTCCACCTTGTTGCAACGTCTATGATTAGGCGGTGATTGGGGAGGTGGAGCGATTGCTGCAGCCTCTGCATACGACTGGAGTCTACGGGTGAGCGATGGATGTGCGAGCACAGTCTTCACACATTACAGAGCAGGGCTGGTAACTCCGGATAATTATTTATGAAGCACTGCACCACCAGGTTCATTGTGTGAGCCAGGCATGGTATGTGTCTGAGTTTTGCCAGGGCTATGGCCGCCACAAAATTACAGCTGTTGGGACCACTCGTATGCATCACTGGCAGCTGCGGATGAAGTGCTCGTGCGACTGTGCTATCCCACACTATGACCTACCCAGTCCGCACTTCTTTTCTAGAAAAGCCATCCCTGCCTTCCACCTGCATGTGAAAGACCGCATTGTCCATGCTCTCAAATAATCAGTGAGTGGAAAGATGCACCTCACAACAGATGCATGGGCCAGTAGGCATGGCCAGGGCCATTACGTGTCCATCACTGCGCACTGGATTAATGTGGTGGATGCAGGGTCCACAGGGGACAGCAGCGGTGGGACAGTGCTACCTAGCCCACGGTATAGGCAACAGTTGGCTGTAGGCATTCGACCCTCCTTCTGCTCCAGAAGCAAAAGCTTGTCGACAGAGCGTAGTCACATGAGCACTCCATCCGCAGCTGCCAGTGTTGCACACAAGGTGTCCCACTATCGAACAGCTAGTGGTAAGTGTCAGCAGGCTGTTTTAAAGATGATGTCTTTGGGCGACAACAGACACACCGCAGAGGTACTGGTCTACTACTTGCAGCAAGAAACTGAGTCATGGCTGGGCAGTCTACATCTTGAGCCAGGCAAGGTAGTCAGTGATAACGGCCGTAATTTTGTGGCAGCCATAGCCCTGGCAAAACTCAGACACATACCTTGCCTGGATCTCACCTTGAACCTGGTGGTGCAGTGCTTCATAAATAATTATCCGGAGTTACCAGCCCTGCTCTATAAGGTGCGAAGACTGTGCTCGCACATACGTCGCTTGCCGGTAGATTCCAGTCGTATGCAGAGGATGCAGCGATCGCTCCACCTACCCAAGCACTACCTAATCATAGACGTTGCAACAAGGTGGAACTCCACCATGCACATGGTTGAGAGGCTGTGCGAACATAGGCAGGCTGTAATGCATTTGTGGAAAGATACATGGGCAGGCAGTTTGAGGGCAGACATTGGGTTATCGGGTGTGCAGTGGTCAAAGCTGAAAGACCTCTGTAAAGTCCTTCAGTGTTTTGAGGAATGCACACGGCTGGTAAGCGCAGACGACGCCATCATAAGCATGAGCATCCCACTTATGCGTCTGTTCATGCAAACTTTGATGCACATTAAGGATCAGGTGTCTGCAGAGGAGGAGGAGGAGTAGGATGGAAGCCTTGATGACATTCAGGCATTGTCTGCTCAGGGAACTGTCCTGGACAAGGTGGGGGAAGAAGAGGAAGAGGAGGAGGAGGATGAGGGGATGATTTTTTTTGGGAGGAGGAAGCTTCTCAGGGCGCAAGAGAAAATGTTGGCTTGCTAAGGTCAGGTACAGGGTTTGTGCATGACTGGAGGGATGTGGATTTGGCATAAAGTGCTCCTCCACCCACCACTGGCAGTGCATCATTGACACCTGGAACATTGGCCCACATGTGTGAATTATGGATCCTAAAAAGAGACCCCCGCATTGCCTAAATTATGAAGGATGACTACTACTGGTTGGCCAGCATCCTCGATCCACACTATAAAGGCAAATAACAGAACATATGCCACAGGAGAACCTAGAGCTAATATTGGTGAACAAACAAGCAACTCTGGTAAACTGTTAGAGGCATTCCAAGCACACAGCAGCGGTGCAGATTCTACCACGAGCCGTACTGGGCCAAATGGAAGAAGTGTTCATGGTACACACAGCCGAAGTGACGTTTGAGACAGTGGTTTCATGACCATGTTGTGGTCTGATTTCTCGAGTAACGCTAACACGACTGGTAATAGTGAATCGATTGCAACAGACAGGAGACAGCAGGTGTCAACTATGGTTCAAAATTACCTCTCCTCCCCTATCGATGTTCTCCCTGACAGTTCATTCCCCTTTACATAGTATTTACATAGTTATTAAGGTTGAAGGAAAACTTTAAGTCCATCTAGTTCAACCCATATCCTATCCTAACCTGCCCTAACATGTTGATCCAGAGGAAGGCAAAAAAAAAAAACCAAGTGGCAAACAGTAAGCTTCACATTGGGGAAAAAAATTCCTTCCCGACTCCACATACGGCAATCAGACTAGCTCCCTGGATCAACGCTGTATCTAGGAAACTAGTGAATATAGCCTGTAATATTATACTTGTCAAGAAAGGCATCCAGTCCCCTCTTAAATTTTAGTAAGGAATCACTCATTACAACATTAGACGGCAGAGAGTTCCATAGTCTCACTGCTCTTACAGTAAAGAATCTGCGTCTGTGATTATGGCTAAACCTTCTTTCCTCCAGACGTAGAGGATGCCCCCTCGTCCCCGTCACAGGTCTAAGAGTAAAAAGATCATTAGAAAGGTCTTTGTACTGTCCCCTCATATATTTGTACATTGTAATAAGATCACCCCTAAGCCTTCGTTTTTCCAAACTAAATAACCCCAAGTGTAATAACCTGTCTTGGTATTGCAGACCCCCCAGTTCTCTAATAACCTTGGTCGCTCTTCTCTGCACCGGCTCCAGTTCAGCTATGTCTTTCTTATACACCGGAGACCAGAACTGCACACAGTATTCTAAGTGTGGTCGCACCAGTGACTTGTATAGAGGTAAAATTATGTTCTCCTCATGAGCATCTATGCCTCGTCTAATGCATCCCATTATTTTATTTGCCTTGGCAGCAGCTGCCTGACATTGGCCACTAAATGTGAGTTTGTCGTCCACCCATACACCCAAGTCTTTTTCAGTGACAGTTTTGCCCAGTGTTTTACAATTAAGCACATAATTATACATCTTATTTGTTCTACCCAAGTGCATGACCTTACATTTATCCCCATTAAAGCTCATTTGCCATTTATCAGCCCAAGCTTCTAGTTTACATAAATCCTCCTGTAATATAAAATTATCCTCCTCTGTATTTATTACCCTGCAGAGTTTAGTGTCATCTGCAAATATTGAAATACTACTCTGTATGCCCCCTACAAGGTCATTAATAAATATGTTAAAGAGAAGCGGCCCCAATACTGACCCCTGTGGTACCCCACTGCTAACCGTGACCCAGTCCGAGTGTGCTCCATTAATAACCACCCTTTGTTTCCTATCCATGAGCCAGTTCTTAACCCACTTACACATATTTTCCCCTATCCCTATTGTTCTCATTTTATGTATCAACCTTTTGTGTGGCACTGTATCAAAAGCTTTTGAGAAGTCCATGAACACCACGTCCACTGCATTCCCTTGGTCCATTCCTGAACTTACCCCTTCATAAAAGCTTATCAGATTAGTCTGACAAGAACGGTCCCTCGTAAACCCATGCTGATACTGTGTCATGAGGTTATTCAGCTTCAGATACTCCAATATAGTATCCCTTAAAAAACCCTCCAGGATTTTACCCACAGTAGATGTTAAGCTCACTGGCCTATAATTTCCAGGTTCAGTTTTTGCCCCCTTTTTGAATATTGGCACCACATTTGCTATACGCCAGTCCTGTGGTACAGACCCAGTTATTATGGAATCTTTAAAGATTAAAAATAATGGTCTATCTATAACTGTACTTAATTCCTGCAGTACTCGGGGGTGTATCCCATCCGGGCCCGGGGATTTGTCAACTTTAGTGATTTTTAGACGCCTCCGTACTTCCTGCTGGGTTAAGCATGTGACATTTAATGGAGAAATTTTTTTATCTCTGATCATGTTATCTGTCATGGGATTTTCTTGTGTAAATACAGTTGAAAAAAAGTCATTTAGCATATTGACTTTTTCCTCATCCTCATCCACCATTTCACCCAGACTATTTTTAAGGGGACCAACACTATCATTTTTTAGTTTCTTGCTATTTATGTAGTTAAAGAATATTTTGGGATTATTTTTACTTTCTCTGGCAATGAGTCTCTCTGCCTCAATCTTTGCTGTCTTGATTTGCTTTTTACAGAATTTATTCAGTCTTCTGTATTTATTTAATGTCTCTTCACTACCTACTTGCTTTAATTCCCTAAACGCTTTCTTTTTGTCCCTTATTGCGCCCCTTACAGCTCTATTTAGCCATAGTGGTTTCCTCCTAATTCTAGCATGTTTATTCCCATAGGGTATATACTGTGCACAGGTCCTATTCAGGATACTAATAAACGTCTCCCATTTTCTTTGTGTATTTTTATGTCTCAGGATATCGTCCCAGTTTATTGCACCAAGATCATCTCTCATCCGTTGGAAATTTGCCTTCCTGAAGTTTAGTGTCCTTGTAACCCCTCGACTACACATCTTATTAAAGGATACATGAAAGCTTATTATTTTGTGATCACTATTACCCAAGTGACCCCCAACCCTTATATTTGATATGCGGTCTGGCCTGTTGGATAATATTAGGTCTAGCAGTGCCCCCCCTCTTGTTGGGTCCTGAACTAGTTGTGAAAGGTAATTGTCTCTCATAGTTGCCAAAAACTTATTACCTTTGCTGGAACTGCAGGTTTCTGTTCCCCAATGTATTTCAGGGTAGTTGAAGTCCCCCATAATAATGACTTCTCCTTGAGTTCGCTGCTTCATCTATTTGCTTTACGAGGATATTCTCTGTTGCTTCCATTATTTTAGGAGACTTATAACAAACCCCTATCAGTAATTTATTATTTTTCCCCCCTCCCCTAATCTCCACCCACAGAGACTCTACATCTTCATTAGATTCACAGATATCACGCAGGATGGGTTTTAAGGATGATTTTACATATAAACACACACCCCCACCTCGCTTATTTTTACGGTCATTTCTAAACAGACTATAGCCCTGTAAATTAACCGCCCAGTCGTGGCTCTCATCCAGCCAAGTCTCAGATATCCCCACCATGTCATAATTATGTTCCAACAAAATTAATTCTAATTCCGCCATTTTGTTGGTGAGGCTTCTAGCATTAGTATACATGCACTTTATGTATCTCTCTGAACCTCTATTCTTTCTTAAATTATTAACTGTTCTAACCCCACCCCCCATGCCACCCCCACCCCCAATTTCATTATTTGTGCCCAGGTCTCTATCTGTACTGCCTTCCCCTCCTATAAAATGAATACCCTCCCCCCCAGTCCCTAGTTTAAAGACTCCTCCAACCTTCTAGCCATTTTCTCCCCCAGCACAGCTGCACCCTCCCCATTGAGGTGCAGCCCATCCCTAGCATAGAACCTGTAGCCAACTGAGAAGTCGGCCCAGTTCTCCAGGAACCCAAACCCCTCCTTCCTACACCAATTCTTGAACCACTTATTAACCTCCCTAATCTCCCGTTGCCTCTCTGGTGTGGCACGTGGTACCGGCAGTATTTCAGAAAATACCACGTTGGAGGTCCTTGCTTTAAGCTTGCAGCCTAATTCCCTGAAATCACCTCACCAGCCCCTCCCAGTAATTTGTCAACCCGATCAGCGATGTGTCGGACTCAAGCGCCAGGTAGGCAGCACACTGTTCGACGATCCCTGTCTTTGTGACAGATTGCCCTATCTGTTCCCCTAATAATTGAGTCCCCCACTACCAGCACCTGTCTGGCCTGCCCTGCTCTCCTAATTCCCCCCTTACTGGAGCAGACACTCCCCCGGATTTCAGAGGACATGCCTGGCTGCAGCAGTGCTACCCCTGTACTGACAACCCCCTCATCTGCCAACTTTGCAAACTTATTGGGGTGTGCCAGATCAGGACTAGCCTCCCTGGCGCTCTTCCCTCTACCCCGCTTTCTAACTGTCACCCAGCTTCCTACTTCAGTGTCCTGCAGCTCCCCCCTAGCATCCCCCCCCTCATCTATCCCATTGAGCGTCTGCTCAGTGAGCAGAAGACTCCTTTCCATATTGTCTATGGATCTCAGTGTTGCCAGCTGCACATTTAGATCCAAGATTTGGGCTTCCAAATGCACAACGTGCTCACATCTCACACAGCAGTATGCACCCTCGACCGGCTGTTCAAGGACTGCATACATGTGGCAAGATGTACACTGGATGGCATTGGCAATAGTGGAGCACATATCTAATGGGGATTTCACCAGACAGCAAAGATAAGTAAAAATAAATAAAAAGTATTAATACAATATACAGTAACAGCAATTCAGTAAATCCTCCCTTGGAAACTCCCTGAATCCAAAGTCACTGAATCTCAAGTCACACTTACCACCGTTCACACTTGCGCACCGGTCACACTCAGCTCGCTCACACTCGCTGAAGCAGAAGATTTAAAGAGAGATTTTTTTTTTGACTACTGGCCTTTAAACTGGACACCTGGCCTGAATTGGCACAATATGCCTTAAAGGAGCTTGCTTCCTCCGACTTCTCCAATTCCTCCATTTGCAGCTGCTGAACGTCCAGCCTACACCTTAACATATGCCAGTTTTTCCACCTCCCTACCTGAGCTGTACCCCCCAGGGTCGGCGTCAGCACCTGGCGCACCCGGGCAAGTGCCGTGGCCCTGAGCAGGTGGGGAGTCCACTCGCCATCAGAGACACAGGCGTACTATGAGGGGCCCTGTGCCAGTGCCGGCGCCCACGAGTGGGCCCCCCTGCTTGCTCAGGGTCCCAGCACTTGCAATACTTACCTCTCCCTGCTCCACCGCTGTGACGTCTTCCGCGTTTCCTGACAGTGACATTCAGGTCAGAAAGCGCGATGATGTCACTTCTGTGCACCCTCTGACTGAACAGTCACAGTGCACAGAGCTGGAAGATGGCGACGCTGAGGAGTCCAGAGTAGAGCAGTGCCCAGCGAGGTGAGGTATTTCACTTTTTTTAATGTTTGGAGCTATATATGGGGAGCATTATACCCTGGAGAATTATATGTGGGGCCCATCATACACTTGAGCATCATAGATAGGGCCCATTATACACTGGAGCATTATATATGGGGCCCATCATACACTGGAGCATTATAAATGGGGCCCATCATACACTGGAGCATCATATACGGGGCCCATTATACAGTGGAGCATCATATATGGGGCCCATTATACACTGGAACATCATATATTGGGCCCATTATATACTGGAGCATCACATGGAGCACATTATATATGGAGCATCACATGGAGACCATTTTATATATAGCATTATATATGGGGACTATTGTATTTGGAGCATTATATGGGGCTCATCATACACTGGAGCATCATATATGGGGCTCATCATATACTAGAGCATCATATGGTGTTCATTATTTATGGGGCATCATATAGGGCCCCTTATATATGGAGCATCATATGTAGCACATATGGGGCCTATTCTGTTTGGAGCATTATATGGAGCCCATTCTGTATGGAGCAATATATGGGGCTCATTATTCTGTATAGAGCAATATATGGGGCTCATTATTCTGTATGGCACACTACGTGGTGCCCATAATACTGTATGGAGGACTATACTCTCCGGTTTTTGAGCTATTGTAGAATTTACAATAGATATCACTCATGTAATGTAAGAAGTGAAGTATTTGGCATTGTACTATACCTATATTTCTCTGCCGTATTGGAGCATCATGAATTGTAGTATGTGTTAAAGGGGCCCACTGAGACTCTTTCGCCCGGGGCCCACGAAAACCTGGAGCCAGCCCTGCCCCCCCCACAACTTTAGCCAAATAACCCCCAGTTTTCAATGCGTTACTATTATTATCAAGTAAATAAAGGTTGACAAGCTTAATTAATAAGAATTGATTGGCATTGAAATGGGCACTGTAAGTGTGTTTACTGTCCTCCACTCACTGGCGACTTTTATTCCCCATTGACTTGCATTGGGGTCATGTTCCGATCGAAACACGACTTTTTCCGCTAGTCGGCTGATCACGTTCGACTCGACTTTTGGTAAAGTCGGATGGTCTGAAACCTGACTCAACCCTCCCGGAGGCAAGGTCGCTCATCTCTAATCATCATTATCAGTACTTAATTGCAATATCAGAACCACTGTCACTACATGAATGCAGCTTCAGAACCAACCTCAGTACATGAATGCAGAGCCAGAACCACCATCAGTAAATTAATGCAGTGCCAGAACCACCGTCAGTATATGAATGCAGCACCAGAACCACCATCAGTGCGTGTATACTGTACAGCACCAGGTATAGTGCAGTGATTAAATGTATTGTCAGGTCTGCCACATAAATAATTTTATTGCATGAACCTATTATTCCCAGTATGTCCTTAAAAATGGTAAGGAGATACTGGCAGTTGTTGCTAACAGTCATCATCAGACTGTGGATCATACAAGAACCACAGCATTATGAGACGAAGGCAGTATCCCTAATAAACATTTACACCCGAGTACCCTATAGGTGACATCTTTTCTAACTGGAGTCATTCCCACCCCTTTTGTCTCCAGGTAGCACAGATCCCATGATAAGATTTTATGCCCAGGACTCATCTCTCCAGTCCAGACTTCGCTCTTCTACATCTTTAGCAGCACATCACCACACTGTACCCTTAAAAATAAAAGTATCATTATCATCATATTGGCCCTTTCCATAATGTCCCCCTACTTTCCCAACTGCCCCTCTCCATAATATAACCCTGTCCATAATGTCCACCCACGTAGCCCATCTCCATAATATTTCCTCATACACTATCCCTCTCCATAATATAAATCTGTCCATAATGTACCCTCACACAGTCCTTCTCCATAATATTACCAACACACACTGCCCATCTCAATTCTGAACCCCCACACTAAGCCTCTCCATAATATCCCCAACAGTGTTTCTCTCCATAACACCCTGTGGCACATACACTCTCCCTAATATTACTCCCTCACACTAGTTATTTCCAAATTATCCCCACAAACTGCACTTAGCATAATATTTCCCCCACACTGCTCCACTGCATAAAATCCCCCCATTCCACTGCACCTCGCCTTCTTTCACAATCATCCCCCAAAGCACCACAGTGTTCATGTCTTTCAGGAATACATTTGAATATTGGAAGGGAGCGTCATCTCCTGGTCAGCTCCACGGGCCGCTTTGGTGGGCTACATGAGGCCCATTGGCCATATGTTGTGCATGCCTTACAATATCTACAGAGTTCTTAAGTACAGTTTACCAGTGATCACTGTTTGTTTTCACTACTTACTATGTACTATCTACAGAGCCTCTGCATGTAATGTCACTGTTAATCACTGTATTACCTATACATTTTCACTGTAGACTATGTATATAGTTTCTGTGTAGTATGTTATTGGTCATCATGATATTATCTGTACACTTACAATATATACTATCTGTATAGCTACTGTGTATAACTTTCACTGTATTATCTATACACTTACACTACACATGATATACTCTCTACAGAGCTTCTTTGTAAAACTGTCATTTGTGATAGTATTAACCGCATCCAGACCTCCGATGGTAAATAAACATCTGCGACTGCTGGCTTTGTGCAGTGGCGAAATTGGATTACAGTAGGTCATCTTGCAGTGATCGGGACCCTGGCATACGTCCAAGCGCCAGGATTCTGGTGCCGAATGCTTTCTCTGCACCGGCAACATCATTGGGTACTGATTGGCCCGGTCCCGATAATGTTATCACTGTATTATCTTCTAGATGATGAGCTCATTTAGAAGATTGTAAGAAAGAGTGGATTTGTTTTCTCACCCCTCCGTCACCCCACATGACGTGATCATTGGGAGCCGAGGGTCAAATGATGATATACTTCGCAGAATATAGCAATGCAAAAACAATTATTTTTTTCTACAAAATAGTTTTTATTGTATAAAGGCACCAAAGCATAAAGAAATTTTATAAATATGTTATCGATGTAATCATAGTGACCCGAAGAATAAAGATGTCTTGCTGTTGATTTGTTCATCCTTCCTCCCAAAGATCACAGTAAGGCTCGGTGCACAGTAAGGATCTACGCTGAGTTTTACTCCGGGGTTTCCATGTAAATCTCTGAAATATGTGACTCCATTTCTCTGATTGCCAACATTTTTATGTATCTTATTATTTTTATATTTTTATATATTTTATTTTATTATTTTAACCTTTTATGTATGTTTTAAGGTACATTGTGTGTATTGCTATATATATAATATTTTTTAATCTATTTATTGGATATTTAGACATGATTTTGGATCAAGATCCTTGATGTGACTTAATCCATTTGGAATTGATGTTCATCGCATGCACCACTTCAAAGAAGAAAATGTCAGAAGCTTCCTCTCCGTAATATTTTCTGGAAGATCACTATATTATTATTTTGGGCGACACATTATAACACAGTTGTGATTTGATATATTGTATCTATTATTTTTCTGTCATCAATTTAATATATTTTATTATTTTTCAGACTTTACACTGTATAATAGTTCCACACATTGTAATATTTGTACTAATTTGACATATTGTATTTATATATATTTTTTCGTCACCAATTTAATATATTCTATTACACTGTATAATTGTTTTACACATTGTAATATTTGTACTAATATGGTGTATATTTTGTGGCTTATGTATATATATTTTTTGTCAGCCGCTTTTATATGTAGGGATTAATAATCATGGGACATTACCTCAGGTAATTTTTGGTGACGGTTGTAGTCGCTGGCAGCGCAGGTACCTTGGGTCTGCTGTGTGGATCGCGTCAATATGTATCACATGGGAGCAACTGTTGCCTGGGTTACATGACGCGCTCTGCATAGTCGTTCCTTGATGCCGCGTATCCGGTGCATCGTCAATACCCTCCCAGCCTGAGGTTGGACTGTTACCATGGACACGATTATATACTTAGATATGGCAGTTTCTTTGGCGGCGGAGGTACTCCGGGTCCTTTGTATGGATCGCGTAAACACTTTCTCTGTCTGAGGTTGGACTGTTACCATGGACACAGTTTGTATTGTATCCTCCGATGTAGCAGTATGTGCTGGCGACGCAGGTATTTAAGTCTTCTGTGTGGATCGTGTCAATGGAAGTAGTTAGAAATGAAGTGTTACTTAGTCAAGGCATATTGTTTTGAAATCTATTCTTGGATTGTTTTGTGATATATTGATTTCTGTAAACTCTTTTGGATATTTAGTTGATCACATGATGTGATCACATGGTGTTTACATGACGTGGATGACACGTGGTGAGCTTCTGCTGGTCATTTTCCACACCCCCTGTGTGAGGATTGGATGGAATGAGTTGTTACTCCTTGGTTCTTAGTCACGCCTTATGTTGTGATTGGTTCAGCGATACACACCTCCTTTTTTACCATTGGGCGAAAGGGGTATTTAAACCCACTGTTCCCTCAATGACGTCAACCCTTGATGAAGGTCATGTGCCGAAATGCGCATTGGGGAGGACGCCACCCGAGAGCGGACACATTATCTTACATTTGTAAGTAGTGTTGAGCGATACGATACCGCAAGTATCGGGTATCGGCCGATATTAGCTCTATCGGCCTTTCGATACTTAGTTCCGATATTTTCGTCTTATCGGATACCGGAATCGGGATTGTCACTGTCACTGTCAGTGTCCGTCGGTCGGGTCTGTCAGGAGTCAGCGGCACTTACCTGGCAGAAGATCTCCGGCGGTCACGGGCTGGACTGCTTCATGGCCGCCATCATCTTTCCCCGGCGGTCACATGCAGTTTCTCGCGATAACTGCAGTGACTGCTGGGTAATCCCGGCCGTAAAGCAGTCAGTCCGATGACGTCACCCCCGGGGAAGCAGGTAATCAGCTGTGCTGCGTTGCGATGACAGGCTCTGCCTGTCATTGCGATGTAGCAGAGCTGGATCGTCGTGGGACTGTCGTTACTATGGACTGCGTCGGACAGGTGGTATACTGTTGGTTTGTTTTTTTTCTTTTTTTACAGGAGATCGATGGCATCGCAGGAATGAGTGTATAATAAAATTAATGAAAACTGTGTTGTCTCTTTTATTTCATTAAAAGACTTTTTTCTTGCTTTGTCTTTTTTTTATACATTTAATAACTTTGGGATTAATAATGGATCGGTGTCTTATTGACACCTCTCCATTATTAACCGGGCTTATTGTCACCGTGCAATCAACAGTGACATTAACCCCTTATTATCCCACTTGCCACCGCTACAGGGCAGTGGGAAGAGCTGGGTAAAGTGCCACAATTGGCACATCTTTTGATGCGCCAAATGTGGGGCTGCTGTAGCCTGGTATTATCAGGCTGTTGAGGGCCAAAATCCATGGGCCTTGACAGTCTTTTAATACCAGGCCGCAGCAGTCTGCATTTTACTTGGCTGGTTAACAAAAATAGGGGGACCACTACGCCGTTTTTTTTTCGAGGGGATCCCCTATTTTTGTTAATCAGCCAAGATATGCAGACTGCTGTGGCCTGGTATTATCAGGCTGGCAAGGTCCATGGATCTTGGCTCCTTAACAGCCTGAAAATCCAGGCCTCAGCGGTCTGCTTCATCAGGCTGGTTAACAAAAATAGGGGGGACCCGACGCCATTTTTTATTCGAAGGGAACCCCTATTTTTGTTAATCAGTTCCCTCTGACGTCACTGATTGTGTCCCTGGCTGACCTGAAGTGAAAGTGGAAAGCAATCAATTAAGCTTTCCACTTCCTCTCCTGTCAGCCAGGAGAGGAACTCATTCATTTGGGGGTTTACTGTGAGGCTGCAGCATTAGCTGCGGTCCCTGCAGTAAACATTAACCCTTTCTGAAGGATTACACCGTGGGACCTGACTGTGCATGGGATAGGTAAGAATAATTTTGCTTTTTTATTTTATTTTTATTACAGGAAATGGTTTTTGCAGTCAAATAAAAGATGGTCAAAAACATGTGTCTTTATTTCATTAAAATGATTTTTAATTAAAGTGTGTGTGTTTTATTTTTATTTCATGCAATAGGATTAATAATTGATAGTTGTCTAATTGACAGCTCTCAATTATTAACCTGGCGTAAGGTCACCTTTCAATTGCAATGTGGCTTTAACCCCATATTAACCCATTCGCCACCGCTACAGGGCAATGGGAATAGACGGGCAAAGTGCCAGAAAGGGCGAATCTAATTATAGATTTGTCTTTTCTGGGGTGTCTGGGGGCAGATGTTAGTAGCCAGGGGGGGCCAAAAATAATGGTCCCTCTCTGGGCTATTATTATCTGCCCCCATTCGCTGGCTTTGTCTGTCTGGTTGCGAAAATAGGGCGGGAGCCCACGCATTTTTTTTAAACAATTTTACACCTCATATATATATATATATATATACATGTCATTGAATTTGTGACACATATATATATATTTATATTTATAGTTCATACACTTCTACATAGTATAATAGCCGCTAATTCAATTGACGGCTTTTGTGAAAATGCAGAACCCGACATGAAATGACAGTTGGTGTACATAGGGTTAACCATGTCTTTTCATGTCCTTTGCTATCTGATTTGCACAAACAATTACATCAGTCTATGTGTGCAAAATTTCACACCTGTAGGGGTTAATTAAAGGTGTAAATTCTTAGCAAAAAAGTCCGTTTTTTTTACAACGAATTTACACCTTTAATTAACCCCTACAGGTGTGAAATTTTGCACACATAGACTGATGTAATTGTTTGTGCAAATCAGATTGCAAACGACATGAAAAGAAATGGTTAACCCTATGTACACCAAGTGTCATTTCATGTCGGGTGCTTCTGTCTTTTCACAGAAGCCGGCTTTACCCGGCAATTGAATCAGAGGATATTTTACTATGTAGAAGTGTATAAACTATACATATATGTATATATATATGTCACAATGACATGTAATATATATATATATATATATATGTATTCTATGTGTGTATATTTAGTGTTTATAAGGAAATAAAGGTTTTTTTTAGTTGCGATATTTTGTTCCCATAGACTTACATGGGACTTCCGGTATCGGAATCGAATATCGGCGATATTTAGTGATATTGGCGATACCATTCCGATCCGATATTTTTAGATATCGAGCAGTATCGCTCAACACTATTTGTAAGTGAATTATTTTATATGTAAACTCTTGTGCTTGCTGGGATATTTGTTGCTTGTAGCTGAAAAGTGTATTTTATACGATTACTTGGTTTTATGTTGCATTTATATGTATCTTCACTATATACAAGTTATTAATGGTATTTAACATTGCCTTTTGCTCACTTGCACATGTTACTTTATAGGGAGACTACTCACTTTTTGCAAATATGATTATATTTTGATAATGTTATTATATACTTTTTTTTAGAAATATGTGGTACTATTAATTGCGATATTATTATTTTATTTTGTTGCACTTACACATGTCACTTTATTAATAATACTCAATGTTGGGTGATATCAGTATTATTTTTGTATTTATCGGCTATTATACATTTTTTAGCGTGCAATATTATACAAAGTTTTTTCATATAATAATAATAATTTTTTTAGCATGCAGCAAATTTTGAAGTTTACTATATAATACTAATAGTTTGTGTACTCATTTTTTTCGGGGTTGCGTCCCTATGTGTACCTTATAATATTTGTCATATTTTATTGTATTTTTACATTGGAATTTTCCATTGTTTTTTACCTGGAATATAATAAAAATTAATTAATGGGAATTTGGTCGGTTTCTTCTGTTTTTTTCTAGCCTTGTTATAGTGAATAGATCCTTCGGTGTTTCATCTGAATCACATCATTTGGAGAGTCACATGGAAACCCCAATGTAAGAGCAGAGCGCAGGATAAATTTGATTCAAAAATTTATGCAAAATGTTCCCAATAAAAACTTCAGCTCAATCCACAAAAAAAACAAGTCCCCACCTGCTTAATTTACAAGGTGCGTGTCTCTAGAAGCAGGAACTAGACACAACATACCCTGGGCACTACAATGGCAGATTTGCAATTTTTACTCAGCAACATCCATTGTTGCTTGTATCTGGAAAACACACATGAAGTCAAAAGCGTCACTACATCTGTAGATAAATTCCCAGAGAGGTGTAATTTCCAAAATGGGGTCACTTGAGGGGAGGTCTGCTTTTCTGGCACTTAGTCGCTCTGTATATTGAGTCCACAAACTATTCTAGAAAAATTTGCTCTTCGAGAGTCAAATAGCGCCCCGTTCCTCCCAAGTCTCGCTGTATGACTAAGCAGTAGTTTTCAGCCACATCTGTGGAATTGCTACATTCAGCAGAAATTGTGTGACAAATTATGATGCCATTTTTACCCATTTCCACATATGAAAATTAGAATCTGGGGCTGAAATAAACGTTTTGTGGTAAAAATGTAATTATTTTTCTTCACCGCCCAATGGTATAAAAATCTGTGATACACCTATGATGTCAATATGATTATTGAACCCATAGCTGAATTCATTGAGAGGTGTAGTTTGTAAAGTGGGGCCACTTATGGGGGTTTCTGGTGTTCTGGGTCCTCAGGGGCTCTCCTAATGTGACATGGCATCCACAAACCATAACCGCAAATTCTATAAAACAATATGAAACTCCTCCCCCCATGAGCTTTGCACTTTGCCTCAAATGTAATTTTCAACCATTTATAATGTATTTGCATACTCAGGAGAAACTGAACAGTACAATTTATTACACATTTTTTCTATTGCACCTTTTGAATATTAAAAACTTGGGGCTAAACCAACATTTCAGTGGAAAAAATGTAAATTTTTCATTTACTCAGCCCAATGTTCTACAATTCTGTGAATCACCAGAGGGTTAAACATGCTTACTATTCCCCTAAATAAATTTCTCAAGAGATATAGTTTCCAAAATGATGTCACTTACGTGACATGGCGTCCGCAATCTTTTATTGTCAAAATAGTGTTCTTACCATTCCGATCCAGGCTGTGCGCCCAAACAGTAGTTTTTTACCACATATGGGGTATCTGCTTACTTAGGAAAAATTGCACAATAAATTGTGTGGTCCATTTTCTCCTGTTATCATTGTGAAAATGACAAATCTGGGATAAAACTAAGTTTTTGTGGGAAAAATGTGATTTTTTTTTCATTTTCGCGGCTCAGTGTAATAAAATTCTGTGAAGTGCGGTTTGAAAGTGCTCACCACATATCAAAGAGTGTAGTTTCCAAAATGGGGTGACTTGTGGGGGTTTCCACTGTTTAGGCACATCAGGGACTCTACAAACACGACGTGGCGTCCACTAACTATTCCAGACAATTTTGCCTTCCAAAAGTCAAATGGTACTCATGCCCATCCTAGCCCTGCTGTATGTCTAAGCAAAAAACCCAAAGGTATGAACTGGGATATAAACTGGTGTGCATGCAGCGTGTAAGCGCACGTTCACACCAGCCACTGAACAGAAAAAAACAAAGACAGAAACATAATGATTAAATACCCGGCAGTAAATAAATAGCATAGTGCTTGAAAATAATATGCAGTACTTAGTTAACATATTTTTTGAAGTCAGGGTGCTGGTGGTGGTGGCAAAGTAACTGGAAGCATTATCCACCATCCAACAAACTACCTTTTCACGCTGCTCTGATGTCAAGAGTGCTGTTCTGCCATCCCCTAGGAATCTGTTGTGAGAAGATGTGGGTGTTTGTTGTGGCACAATTGCACCTTGCCCACGGCCTCTGCCTCTGCATGCACCATCATCATCACGTCCACTTCCCCATCCCTTGCCACATGTCTTTCCCATTTTAAATGGAGTACAATATTTTCCACGTTCACTACAAAAGGCTGAATTGGGTGCAAACTTAGATGTGATCCATGTGCGGGAAAAATACACTTTCAAATATCTGGAATGTACTTTTTTTTAACAAACTGGTGTCAATAACTGTTTCAAGACCAAGAAAAAAACTGTGTAATGTAGCCCTGAAATGCCACAATATTTAACACACAGATAGATAGGTGTCTGACACAGATACCGCACTGTTCAATATGTGGCCTGGATTTATTTACTTTTTCACCCAAAATTGTGTATAGAAATAGGTTAAGACAGCAAAAGAGTGGAATGTAGCCCTGAAATGCCACAATGTTTAACACACAGATAGGCGTGTGACAGAGATACCACACTGTTCAATATGTGGTCTGTATTTTAAATTTTTTTCCCCCAAAATACTGTATACAAATATGGTAACAGACAGCAAATCCAGTGTAATGTAGCCCTGAAATGCCACAATTTTTAGCACACAGATAAACAGGCATCTGACACAGATACCACACTGTTCAATATGTGGCCTGGATTTATTTATTTTTCCCCCAAAATACTGTATACAAACAGGGTAACAAACAGCAAATCCAGTATAATGTAGCCCTGAAATGCCACAATTTTTAGCACACAGATAAACAGGCGTCTGAAACAGATACCAAACTATTCAATATGTGACGTGGATATATATATTTTTCCCCCAAAATAGTGTATAGAAATAGGGTAAGACACAGCAAAAAAAGTGGACTGTAGCCCTGAAATGCCACAATTTTAGCACACTGATAGATCAGGTGTCTGACGAAGAGAGCCCACTTTAAAATATCAGCCCTGCATTTTTTTTTGTCCAGCAAAATTGTGTCAATAAGTAGGCTATGACACAACAAGAAAACTTCTATGAAGGCCTGAAGTGGCAAAAGTTTTAGCTCAGTGATATGCGATCCGTGTGGCAGACAAAACCCAGTGTAAAATATCTGCCCTGTAGCTAAATATTTTTTGGGCAGCTAAATATTTTTTGGGCAGCAAACTGGTGTCAAAAAATTCTATAAGACACTCCCAAAAAATTCTTCAGTACCACAAAAAATGTTAGATTTTTCTGCACACTCAGATGTCAGACCTGGGACAGGCAAACCCCTTTAAAATAGTTGTATTTTCACACTGTATGAAAAGGATCTGGCTGTATTCTGCAGTGACAACAAGCAATTAGAGAAAAAAAGGGGTTCTGGACATCTTTGGAAAAAAATAATCAGGATTAAGATGCCAAAAAAATTTGCTACCCACTGAGACCTAGGGCTGTGTATATACGGTCAATATACTGTATGTAATAGGCAACAGCGCCCAACGCAACATGTTGCATTATTTTCCAGTCGCCGCACCGTCAAAACAACGCATGCGGCGGCAAACGCATACATCTACACGGCCTGCATTCCTAATGTTAAATATAGGTATGCAGGCCACATGCAGGACACTTGCAGGCATAGGCGGAGCTGACCGGAGGAGGTGCGGTGGTGGGCGGAGCTTCACGGAGGAAGTCCACAGCCCTACGCAGCTCAGCCATACGTTAGTGTGAAACTAGCCTAAGAAAGATGTGCCTGCGCTACAGCAACAAGTTGCAGACATCACCCATTCCCTGAAAAATTCTATGTCTGCCAGGGTGCATTTCAACAATGACATCTGTACGAGCAAGCATGAACAAGGGAGTTATATCTAGATGACTGGGCACTGGGAAACTCTGGTAGCTGTAAAGGCAGTCGGGGAAGGGGCTGCACCACAAGTCTTGCAATCCCCAAGGCTTTCAGGGTGCCGGGGATGGAGAAATAAACCACTACACAAGACAACAGGGATTGAAGAACTAAATTACTAAACAGCTATGGTTGTAGAACTAAACCACTACACACCATACAATGGATAACTAAACTAATAGACAACAGGTGTTGGAGAACTAAACTACTAAAGAGCTATGATTGCACAACTAAACAAATTAACACCAGAACATGGAGAAAACTAAACTAATAAACAGCAGAGATTGGAGAAATAAGCTACTAAACAGCTTGGGTTGGAGAACTAAATTAGTATGCACCAGGGGATGGAGAACTAAAGCAGTAGACACCAAGGTGTCACTAGACACCAAGTCTTGGAATCCCTAGGGCTTGCAGTACAAACCTATGTATGTAACAGTTCCTGCAGTCATTCTGCTTCCTCCACCTCCTCTAGGGCCTCTGTTATGAATGTGCTAGAGATGGTTTCTGAGCAGAGGCTCCCTCTGGTGGTTACAGACAGTACTGAGCATTTCAGCAAGGAATGGCAATCTGGCTGACTAGTCTGATATAAGGGAGGTTCCCTCCCATGATGGTTGCCGGTGATCAATTGTTCTTGTCTCAATTGTGGTTCCTGGTTCATTTGGAAGTTTGCTGAGTCTTGCCTGCATCTTCTGCTATCAGATAAGATATTTTCTGCTTTTATTTTTGTGCTTGCTTTTTGCATTGTTCCCTGCACTTCTGTGGAGGACAGCCAGGTCCCCTCCGTGGGCTTGTGCTCCTCTCAGTTTATCTGAAGCCACTGTTATTTGTTCATTTGCTTTTTCCTGTTTTTTCAGTGGCTGCGGCTTACTTTTGTTACACCAGAGATCTGGTTTTAGGTGGTAGAGATCGTGTGATCTCAGGTGTTTTTGCTATCAGAAGAGTTGGTATTTTTTAGGGTTTTTTTTGGATTGCAGTGAGTATCCTTTCCTGTACTTTTCTGTCTAGACAGATTGGGCCCCAGCGTTTGCTCATTCTATTTCTGCCTGTGTCTGTGCTTCTTCTTGTCTAACCGCCATTACATGTTTGTGGGCTTCCTATTTTCTTTGGGGATCTGCTCCGGGGCAGATAGCTTTCATCTTTCTGCCTTTAGGTGTAGTTATCTCTCAGGTTGTGACGAGGCGTCTAGGATCAACGTAGGAACGCTCCATGGCTACCTCTAGTGTGGTTAGTTCAGGGTACTGCAATCCAATAGGTTCCAGCCTCTCTGGTGTATTGACTAGTGTTGAGCGATACGATACCGCAAGTATCGGGTATCGGCCGATATTAGCTGTATCGAACTTTCGATACTTAGTTCCGATATTTTCCATATATCGTATACCGGAATCGGAAGTTCCCATAATTCTTTGAGAGGCAATGTGATTTTAGTCAGCCAATGAGGAATCCTAAGAAGTGTGGGCACATCCTGTACTGCTGCGGTCATGTTAACTAATGGCATGGCTGTGATTGGATGCTGAAATGATGTCAGAATGCACTATAAAAGGCGCCGCCGCCATTTTAGCGTCACTGTGCTGTGAATTCAGTTAGGGACAGAACGCTGCTGTGCTGACTCTGAGGGACAGTTAGAGATTGCGATTTAGTGTACTGTGCTTTAGGCAGGCTAGCACCAACCGCTGTGTAAAGCTTCTTTTTGCCTGCAGTGTTGTTTTAACAGCTCTGCAAGGTGTGTGTGAGTGCAGGTGACGCTGCAGTTTGCTCTGCATGCAACGCTGTCTGTAGGCATCTGCACGTGTCACTCACAGACTCTTTTTTTTTCTTCAGTGTAATTATTGCTGCTCCATGCAATTTAAATTTTAGTGTGACGCGCTTCCATCCGTATCCAATACATTGGTTGCAAACACTATAGAAGTAGACAAAGGAGTAGCCTTTCACAGATTGTGAACAGTTGTGTTTCAGTGTTCACTTCAGTCTGTGTTTTTTATTTTTTGAGTGCACATCACGCTCCAGTTACTTGTTCAAGCACTGCTGCTTGTACTCTGCTGAGCGTGTCTCAGTGCCTCATCTTTGTCATTTCTCTCCAATTGGTTCTGCTCCATTCCATTTAAAATAAATATAATCTATTAGTGTGATGCGCTTCCATCCGTATCCAATACATTGGTTGCAAACACTATAGAAGTAGACAAAGGAGTAGCCTTTCACAGATTGTGAACAGTTGTGTTTCAGTGTTCACTTCAGTCTCTGCGTAATAACCACACTTAGGCCTTATAACTTTTCTGACTTTCTTTATCAATCTACCAAGATGAAGAAGTCAGTGAGTAAGGCACGTGGTCGTGGCCGTGGAGTTTCAGCAGGGAGAGGACGTGGGGATTCTGTGCTGCTGCCGCCCTCAGTGACACAGCATCCACCACTTTTCCCCGTGAGCGTTCCTTTATGCGCACTTTGGTAGGAGCTCGGCGTGCCCCCCTGCTGCGGGAAGAACAAATTGAAGCCGTTGTTGGTTGGATGGCAGCCAATGCATCGACTTCAATTCTTTCCACCTCCTCTCAGGAACACAACACTGTTGAGCAACCATCTGTCTGTTCACCGCCTGTCAAATTGCCCAGGCAGTCAGAGAGTTCTGTACAGGAGCCAGCTGAGTCTCTGCTTCTGTTCTCAGAATCTGTTGGCTCGCAAACACGGGCACAGGCAAGCAGCATTCTGCAATTTGAAGAAGAGGGAGTATGCAGTGATGCGCAACAGCTGTGTCTCTCTCAATCTGAAGAGGCGGGTGAGCCAGTGCCGATGGACAGCACACCGCAGAACGCATCTCATGATGATGATGAGACTCAGGTGCCAGGTTTTGTGGAGCATGGTGCTGCCCAGACCATCCAACAGCAGCAGGTGTTGGAAGAGGGTAGTGGAGATGATGAAGTCCGAGACCCAACATGGCGTGAGCAACAGGAAGGTGGTGGGAGCAGCTCTGAGGAAGAGATTGGCCCAACGGTATAAAGAGTAGGGAGAGGTAGGCTGCAGACTCGCTTGCCTGTAGCCTCCAGTTTGGCACCTGTTGGGAGCAGTTCTCTTACAAATGTCAAAATTGGCGCTCCCATGACTTGCACTGCGTGGTCCTTTTTTGACAGACTTGTAGATGATATTTGCTATGTTAAATGCAAGCTGTGTAAGCAAAAAGTTAAAAGAGGTAAAAATATCAGTAACCTGAATACCACAAATATGTGGAAACATGTACGGACAAAGCACGTAGCTGAGTTACAAAGACACACTGGAGATGTAGGCCAACCTACAGCAGCACCTACATCTTCAGGTCGTGTTGGAGCCTCTACCTCCAGCTCACACACACCTGGTTCGGCTTCCTCACAGGATCTCCATGGAAGAACCTCGGTCACTGTTGTCCATAGACAAACTGTTTATTCCACCCACAGCAGCAAGTTCACAGTCATCGTCACACTCCCAGGCCACAAAACAGCCATCGGTACCACAGGCATGGGATAAAAGACGGCCATACTCGGCAAACCATCCACGAGCACAGGCTCTGAATGCTGGCATTGCAAAACTCCTGTCCCTTGAAATGCTGTCATTCAGGCTGGTGGAGACTGACAGTTTCAGGAACTTAATGGCATTGGCAGTCCCACAATATAATGTGCCAAGCCGATTTTATTTCAGCAGGCAAGCCGTCCCTGCTCTGCAAAAACATGTCGAGGGAAACATTAAACATGCGCTACTAAACGCCGTCAGTAGCAGGGTCCACCTGACCACCGATGCGTGGACCAGTACCCATGGCCAGGGACGATACCTTTCCCTCACTGCCCATTGGGTCAATGTTGTGAGCCGGGTACAGATCTTGCCAGTGGCGCTGTACGTGTTCTGCCAACTCCAAGGATTGCAGGAATCCAGTCTGTACACTTGATTCCTCCTCCTACTCCAGTTCCTCAGAATCATCGCTGCATGAGCCGTCACGGTATACCTCCACATGGACCCGTGAACGCTTACCTGTTGCGACCGATATGAGCACAGCCGTGGCCAAACGTCAACAGGCCGTCCTGAAAATGATTTCAATGGGAATCTAAGCCACACAGCGCAGGAGGTCTGGAATGCCATCAAGCAGGAGAGCGACGTGTGGTTTTTGCCTGCGAATCTCCAGCCAGGCTTGGTAGTGTGTGACAATGGCCGAAATCTGGTGGCAGCTCTGGGCCTTGGCAACCTTACTCACATACCATGTCTGGCACATGTGCTCAACTTGGTCGTGCAGAATTTTTTGAGGGACTATCCGGATCTTGCTGGACTGCTGCAGAAGGTCCGCCTAGAGTGCGCTCACTTGCGACGTTCCAGCATAGCCAGATCGCGCATTGCTGCTCTGCAACGCCGATTTCGCCTTCCTGAACATCGCATCATATGTGACGTACCCACCAGGTGGAATTCCACGTTACATATGTTGGAGCGGTTGTGTGAGCAGCAGACAGCAGTAATGGAGTATCAGCTGCATCAGGCGCAATCAAGTCGCTCTTTGCGCCGTCCACACTTCACCACTACTGAGTGGGCCTCTATGAAGGACATCTGCCACGTTTTGCGTGCGTTTGATGTCTCAACGCGGATGGCGAGTGCAGATGATGCACTAGTCAGCATAACTGTCCCCCTTATCTGCCTGCTTCAGAAATCACTGAAAGCACTAAAGGAAGAGGTTTTGGAAGAGGTGG
>JARQOD010004369.1:0-55495 GCA_033576555.1 Oophaga sylvatica
CTCATTAATTAGATTTCTGAGAATTTTCATCTCACTATAGGGAATGTGTAATATCTCTTTATCTGTAAGCTTTCATCATGTTAGGATGTGTCCTTTAATATATCGTTTCCTTATTCCTGGAATACTGTATATGTCATTTAGATAGTTTAATTCATCTTATGGATGTCGTAATCTCCTATCTGTAGGATTTTTCCTTTATTATTCCACTTAATCATGGAAATATTCCTATCTCCATTAAGGGAATGATGGTAAAATGTCCATCTTTATTGTATAGTTTAATCTCCATTTGGTTTCTCCTTACATATGGCTTCACATATTCCGGAATATGAATATAGACATAGAGGATGTGGAATTAATTATCATTGTTAGGTTGTAATTCCTTAACTTTGGTGTTTTCCTTTCAATATCCATTCAATTAGGGGAATAGGTAAATATGTCGAATTTGTAATAGGATCTGTAATCTCCATCTGTTAGGATGTTCTCTCCTTTAATTATCGGCTGCACTGTATTCCTGGAATATTCCATATCCGAATATGGATAGTGGTAAATATGTCATTGGTAATTGTCATCTTTAGTTTATTTTACTCCATCTTGTTAGGATGTTTCCTCCTTTACACTATGGGCTGCATGTAATCCTGGAATATCCATATCACATAAGGGAATATGGTAATATTCATCTTTATCTTAGATTTAATCCATTGTTAGGATGTTTCCTCCTTTACACTAAATGATGCACTTATTCTGGAATATTCCATATGCAATCTAAAGGGAATAGTGGTAAATGTGTCATCTTTATCTTATGGACTGTAATCTCCATTGTTAGGATTTACTCACTACTTAATATGCTGCACTGTATTCCTGGAATATCCTATCCAAGGATGGGATAGTGGAAATATTCATCTTTATCTGTATAGGATCTTAATCTCCATTTGTAGGTGTTACTCCTTTATTATATGGGCTGCACTGTATTCCTGAATATTCCATATCACACATAAGAGGGAATAGTGGTAAATATGTCATCTTTATCTGTATAGGAACTGTATCTCCTTGTTAGGTGTTTCCTCCTTTACACTATATGGCTGCACTGATCTGGATACCTATCCACATAAGGGAATAGTGGTAAATATGTCATCTTTATCTGTAATAGGATCTGAATCTCCTCTTGTAGGTTTCCTCCTTTCCTATAGGCTGCACTGTATTCCTGAATTCATTCCCATATGAGGAATAGTGGTAAATATGTCATCTTTATCTGTATGATCGTAATCATCTGTTAGGATTTTCCTCTTTACTATATGTTCACTTATTCCTGAATATTCCATATCGACTAAAGGGAATATGGTAAATCATCTTTATGTATAGGTGTAATTCACTTTTTGGATGTTTCCTCTTACCTATTGGTATTATTCCTCTTTCAATATATATGGTATTGTATTCTGTTTATCTAATAGTGTGATTTACCTTATCTATGTCTGTATCCAATTATCGAAGATGTA
Source organism: Oophaga sylvatica (assembly GCA_033576555.1). Classification (NCBI taxonomy): domain Eukaryota; kingdom Metazoa; phylum Chordata; class Amphibia; order Anura; family Dendrobatidae; genus Oophaga; species Oophaga sylvatica. Next base: position 1,494 of record JARQOD010004369.1, read on the forward strand.
TTTATATTATCTTATCGTATATCTGATATCTTGCATATTCTCCTGAATAATCTCACTGTATCTGGAATACTTACCTATGTAGGTTATTATCTTTATTGTCTAGACTGTATTCCTATTTGATTTCCCTAATAAGGTGGTAAATGTTTTTACTATGATAACATTGTGATTGTCCTCTTTCTTATGGTCTTTCCATTTCCATTCCTTAAGAATATGGTAAATGTTCTGTATTTTAATCAATGTGTTTAATTTCTTTACTTATGGACTGTATCCTGTAGTCATTCCCTTAAATTGGATATGTTTTCTGTATAGTTTAACTCTAGTATAGGGTATGTTTCCCTGAATATCATATCTGTATTCCATTGATGATGTGTCAATATAGTCATATGGTATATGTACTATTATCCTAATGCTGTATAGGATCTGTAATCTCCATCTTGTTAGGATGTTTCCTCCTTTACACTATATGGCTGCACTGTATTCCTGGAATACTCCAATCACACATAAGAGGAATAGTGGTAAATATGTCATCTTTATCTGTATAGGATCTGTAATCTCCATCTTGTTAGGATGTTTCCTCCTTTACACTATATGGGCTGCACTGTATCTGAATACTCCATATCACACATAAGAGGGAATAGTGGTAAATATGTCATCTTTATCTGTATAGGATCTGTAATCTCCATCTTGTTAGGATGTTTTCTCCTTTACACTATATGGCTGCACTGTATTCCTGGAATATCCATATCACACATTAGAGGGAATAGTGGTAAATATGTCATCTTTATCTGTATAGGATCTGTAATCTCCATCTTGTTAGGATGTTTCCTCCTTTACACTATATGGGCTGCACTGTATTCCTGGATATCCATATAAACACATAAGAGGGATAGTGGTAAATATGTCATCTTATCTGTATAGGATCTGTAATCCCATCTTGTTAGGATGTTTCCTCCTTTACACTATATGGGCTGCACTGTATTCTGGAATATTCCATATCCACATAAGAGGGAATAGTGGTAAATAGTCATCTTTATCTGTATAGGATCTGTATCTCCATCTGTTAGGATGTTTCCTCCTTACACTATATGGCTGCACTGTATCCTGGAATATTCCATATCGCACATAAGAGGAATAGTGGTAAATATGTCATCTTTATCTGTATAGATCTGAATCTCCATCTTGTAGGATGTTTCCTCCTTTAACTATATGGCGCACTGTATTCCTGGAATATCCATATCCACATAAGAGGGAATAGTGGTAAATATGTCATCTTTATCTGTATAGGATCTGTAATCTCCATCTTGTTAGGATGTTTCCTCCTTTACACTATATGGCTGCACTGTATTCCTGGAATATCCTATCACATAAGGAATAGTGTAAATATGTCACTTTATCTGTATAGATCGTAATCTCCATCTTGTTAGGATGTTTCTCTTTACACTATATGGGCTGCACTGTATTCGGAATATTCCATATCCACATAGGGAATAGTGGAATATGTCATCTTTATCTGTATAGGACTGTAATCTCATCTTGTTAGGATGTTTCTCCTTTACACTATATGGGCTGCACTGTATTCCTGAATATCCATATACACATAAGAGGAATAGTGGTAAATAGTCATCTTTATCTGTATAGGATTGTATCTCCATCTTGTTAGGTTTCCTTACACTAATGGCTGCACTGTATCCTGGAATATCCATATCCACTAAGAGGGAATATGTAATAGTCATCTTTATCTGTATAGGACTGTAATCTCCATCTTGTAGGATGTTCTCCTTTACACTATATGGCTGCACTGTATTCCTGGAATATTCCATATCGCACATAGAGGGAATAGTGGAATATTCACTTTATCTGTATAGATCTTAATCTCCATCTGTTAGGATGTTTCTCCTTTAACTATATGGCTGCACTGTATTCTGAATTCCATACACATAAGAGGGAATAGTGGTAAATATGTCATCTTTATCTGTATAGGATCTGTAATCTCCATCTGTTAGGATGTTTCCTCTTTACACTATATGGCTGCACTGTATTCCTGAATATTCATATCACAATAAAGGGAATAGTGTAAATATGTCATCTTATCTGTATAGGATCTGTAATCTCCTTGTTAGGATGTTTCTCCTTACACTATATGGCTGCACTGTATTCTGGAATTCCAATCCACATAAAGGATATGGTAAATTTATCTTATCGTAAGGATCTGACCTGTTAGGAGTTCCTCCTTTACACTTATGGCTGCACTGTTCGAATACTACAAATAGAGGAATATGAATATGTCTTTTATCTGTATAGTCTGTAATCTCATCTTGTTAGATTTCCTCTTACTAATGCTGCCTGTTCTGGACCTGCACTGTATTCCTGGAATATTCCATATCACACATAAGAGGGAATAGTGGTAAATATGTCATCTTTATCTGTATAGGATCTGTAATCTCCATCTTGTTAGGATGTTTCCTCCTTTACACTATATGGGCTGCACTGTATTCCTGGAATATCTCCATATCACACATAAGAGGGAATAGTGGTAAATATGTCATCTTTATCTGTATAGGATCTGTAATCTCCATCTTGTTAGGATGTTTCCTCCTTTACACTATATGGGCTGCACTGTATTCCTGGAATATCCATATCACACATAAGAGGGAATAGTGGTAAATATGTCATCTTTATCTGTATAGGATCTGTAATCTCCATCTTGTTAGGATGTTTCCTCCTTTACACTATATGGGCTGCACTGTATTCCTGGAATATCCCATTTCTCCTTCGTCTCATTGGGGGACACAGGACTGTGGACTGTGGGTGTATGCTACTGCCGCTAGGAGGCTGACACTAAGTAAACATAAAAAAGGTTAGCTCCTCCTCCGCCGTATACACCTCTGCACTGGCCGCAGGCAAACCCAGTTCATGCTTAGTGTCTGTTGGAGGCACACGTCTGGTTCCTTCCAGACCATTTTTTTTTTTTTTTTCCCACGAAGATTTGACAGGGGCGACGGACCCTATTGAAAGGGTCCGATCTCCCCAAAACATCAACGGGCGAGCACGTGGAGTAAAGCCTCCACGTATCCTCTCCCGCGACGTGGGACACTAATGCCGGACTCAGCCCTGACCACCCTAGGGTATCGAAACCCTAGGCTGTACAGAGGCAGTAAATAGTCCGTGCGGCCCCCACTGCACCACCAAGGCAAGACCGCGGTGCTGCAAGGAGGCGGATGGTCCCTCTCCTCACCCCCTGAAGGGGTGATGGAGTTAGGGTGCCTGCACCATCCTCACCCCCTTTTTTTCTGGGAAGCCCCTCTCTAATCACTGCGAGAGACGCTGGGATCTTTTACATTATGCTCCAGTGGATCGGGACCCACCTTTTAATCAGGATCTTCGGTCGGAAGAGGCTTAGGAGTCCTTAGGAGCAGAAGGCAGAGCGGTCTGGTGTGGAGCAGCTCCAAAGCAAAAGCGGGCAAGGCAGTGAGTTCCCCATACCCCTCCCCCTGTATCCGGCAGCTCCGACACAGGGGCGGCTGCCTCCAAAAATTTACATCCCGGCTTCGTGCCGGCGCTGGGCCGCGGGCTGGGATCTGGAGGCAGTGCGGGGGTAGTTCGGCGTTCCAGAGAGGGGCGCGTTCTCGGGCTCCTCCCCCAGCAGCGTCACTTCCGGCGGGCCCGCCCCCCTGATCCCGAGTGGGCGCCGCCGAAAATTTAGGCCGCGGCTTCGGCCAGCGCTAGGCCGCGGCCTGAAATTTAGCCCCCGGCTTCGGCCGGAGACCAGGCCGCGGCCGGAAATTAGGTCCCCGGCTTCTGCCGGCGCTAGGCCGCGCCCTGCGACCCCTCCCCCTAGGGCTCGTCTATTTAGGAACGCCTCCCTGAAAGGGGAGCGCGTTTTTTGGAAGTCTGGAGCTTCCATCTTCCATTTTACGCCACACGGTCCAGCAAGTGAGGGGAAAAATCGTTCAAGAACGTTCGGGGAACAGGACTGGGGTAAGTGCTACTACCTCCAGCCTGGTTGCTCCGTGTTTTTTGCTGCGCTCCGCACCGCTACTACCCGCACCGCCACATCCAAATTATTCTGACAGGAGAAATCTGTGACAGATCCAGTATGTCCAGAAGGGCTAAGACCCACACGGTGTTTTATACTGCATGCATTGCCTGTAGATCCCCTTTTCCGCACGCCCAGACTAATCGGGTCTGCGAAGCCTGTGACTCCGAACGGGCTCAGGAGTCCTTACCTATAACCGAGCCTAGTGCGTCAGGTCCTCCGGAATGGGCCTTGTCTCTTTCTCAATCTGTGGCGTCATTAACCAGAGCAATTGAGTCCCTTCAAGCTCCCGATAGGAGCAGGGACAGTGGTTCACCCGGCTTCATTACGCCTCAGGAACCTTCGGCCTGCAGGGGCCGCGCTCTTACCAGGCAGACGCATGGGAAGCGAACCCATACTGCGTCGCCTATGCCGTCCGGAGCCTCGGCATCTTTTAGCTCAGTTTCTCGCTCTCCCTCTCCTTTGGAGGCAAGTGATCAGTATTCAGATTCTGATTCTGAAGGGTCTCTCAATCTAGAGGCACCGTATTGTCAGGAGACAATTGACAGTCTGATTGAAGCTGTCAATCAATCCCTGGGGATAGAGGATGAATCCACCTTGGCCTCTGGTCATAAGGTGTCTTTCAAACGAGCCAGACAAACTCATAAGGTTTTTGGTGCTCATCCTGAGTTTGAGGAGCTGGTGCAGCGCCACCGAGAAAAACCGGACAAGCGCTTTGCAGGACAAAAAGCCCTTAATACCAGATATCCTTTTGCTCCCGAACTTCTAAAGGTGTGGGCAGAATCTCCTACAGTCGATCCTCCTGTATCGCGTTTAGCGTCTAAAACGCTTCTCTCCCTTCCTAATGGTTCCTCGATCAAGGATCCAACGGATCGTCTGGTTGAAAGTTTGGCCCGCTCAGTGTTTGAGGCATCAGGCTCTGCACTCTCTCCTTCTTTTGCAGCGACTTGGGTTGCTAAGGCCATGATATCTTGGTCGGAGTCTCTAAATAGAGCCCTTCACGGTATAGAGGTGCCTTCTGAGGTAACGGAAATCTCCAATCAGATAGCTCTTGCAGGTGATTTTTTAATTAACGCCTCTATGGATGCGGCAAATTGCGCGGCATTAGCTGCAGCTAATGCGATTGCTATCAGGAGAGCTTTGTGGTTGAGGACTTGGCGAGCGGATTCAACCTCAAAGAAATCACTTACGTCTTTACCCTATCAGAGCGGCCGATTATTTGGCGAGAAGTTGGATCAGCTAATATCTGATGCGACAGGAGGAAAGAGCAATTTCCTTCCTCAGCAGAGGATTAGACAGCCTTTTCGCCGACAGCTTCAGCCTCGCTTTAGGGCCTTTCGTAACCCAGGTTGGACCGCGCCAGCCACCTCCAGCGGCTCAGGTCGACCTAATCAGGCCAGAGATCGCCAAGTCTCCTACAAGACCAACCCTTTGGGAAGAATGCGATCTCAACAGCCAAGATCTAGAGGGTCTAAATCACAAAGATTTTCGGATAAATGACTGGAGGCAGAATCCGGTCAATTTATCCAGAGTAGGCGGCCGCTTACTCTGGTTTCGCCCCGCTTGGCTATCAATTACTCACGACAAGTGGGTCAGGGAGTTAGTTTCCTCGGGGTACAAAATAGAATTCATCAATCGTCCGTCAAATCGATTTTTTCTTTCACGCCTTCCCAAAAAAAGAATCCCGTGTTCACGCCTTATTCAAGGCGGTCGAATCGCTTCGACGCAGCGGGGTCATTGTTCCTGTTCCAGAGGTCGAAAGGGGTCAGGGGTTTTACTCCAATCTGTTCATAGTACCCAAGAAGGACGGCTCTGTCAGACCCATTTTGGATCTAAAACGACTGAATCAATTTGTCAGAATTCGACGGTTTCGAATGGAGTCTCTACGATCGGTTATTGCAGCCATGGAAAAGGAGGAATTTCTAGCATCAATAGACATTCAGGATGCCTATCTTCACATCCCCATATTTCCTCCTCATCAAAGGTTTCTTCGGTTTGCCATCGGCAGCCTTCACTTCCAGTTCACAGCTTTGCCGTTCGGACTAGCCACAGCCCCCAGGGTGTTCACAAAGGTTATGGCTGCCGTTGTGTCCATTCTGCACTCCCGGGGGATAGTCATTTTGCCATATTTGGACGATCTCCTCATCAAGGGTCCGTCCTATCAGGCTTGCGAGAAGAGTGTCAGCATTACGCTAGACACCCTTGCTCGCCTGGGGTGGCTGGTGAATCTAAAGAAATCGTCTCCCGTGCCATCTCAAAGGATCACCTTTTTAGGAATGATTTTCAACACTGCTCAAGGGTTGATAACTCTTCCTCAAGAGAAGGCTATAGTTCTCCGTCAGGAGGTACGGATCCTTCGCCAGCCAATACCTCACACCATCCGGTTTTGTATGAGGGTCCTAGGAAGGATGGTGGCAGCGATAGAAGCCATTCCATTTGCCCAGTTCCATCTCCGCTCCCTTCAACATGCTCTCTTGGCAGTATGGAACGGGAGCCCTTACTCGCTCAATTTTCAGTGCCGTCTGTCCCGGCAGGTCAGACAGACGCTTTCGTGGTGGACAAGGGATGTCACTCTTCGCCAGGGGCGATATTTTCCTCCAGTCCATTGGCTGATAGTCACAACGGACGCCAGCCTTCTCGGATGGGGAGCAGTGTTTCGTCACTATACAGCTCAGGGGACTTGGTGTCGGCAGGAAGCGAACCTCCCAATCAATATTTTGGAGATCCGAGCTGTTCGGCTGGCTCTGAGGCGTTTTCACCATCATTTGGCGGGCCGCCCTGTCCGAATACAGTCGGACAATGCCACAGCGGTGGCATACATAAATCATCAGGGGGTACTCGCAGCAGAGCAGCCATGCGCGAGGTAGGACACATTCTATCCTGGGCAGAAAGAAATCACTCTGTGATATCAGCGGTCCACATTCCAGGCGAGAAGAACTGGGCAGCGGATTTTCTCAGCCGTCAGGGGATAGCGTCAGGGGAATGGTCGCTACATCCCGAGGTATTCCAGCAGATATGCCTACGTTGGGGAACCCCAGATGTGGACCTGATGGCCTCCAGGATAAATGCCAAGGTGCCCAACTTTGTCTCCCGGTACCGAGATCCGCAGGCAATTGCAGTGGATGCCCTGGTTCTACCATGGAATCAGTTTCATCTTCTGTACTTGTTTCCACCAATGGCTCTACTCCCAAGGGTGATCAGGAAGATCAGGTTAGAGGGGGTACCAGCGATATTGATCGCTCCGGATTGGCCGCGTCGCTCATGGTACGCAGAGCTGGTAAATCTGCTCAGCGACGCTCCCTGGCGTCTTCCAGAACGCGTGGATCTTCTCTCCCAGGGCCCAGTTTACCACCAGAACTTAGCGGTCCTGTGTTTGACGGCCTGGCCGTTGAATCTTGGATTCTGACTAGGGCTGGATTCTCCAAAAAGGTCGCCGCCACAATGGCTAGCGCCAGAAAACCCACCTCGGCTCGTATCTACCATGGTACTTGGAAGGTCTTTTTTGCATGGTGCAGGGAACATGGTTATTCCCCACTTCATTTTTCAATCCCCAACATTCTGTCTTTTCTCCAAGCAGGCTTAGATTCAGGTTTAGCTCCAAGTACTCTTAGGCGTCAAATTTCGGCCTTGTCGGTTCTTTTTCAGCGAAGGATCGCATCTAATTTACAGGTCAAGACCTTTATTCAGGGGGTTGTCCATATAGTGCCCCCCTACAAGGCTCCCTTAGATGTTTGGGATCTCAATCTGGTTCTGGGAGTTCTGCAAGAATCTCCTTTTGAGCCTCTTCAGGAGGTTTCCCTGACATACCTTTCCTGGAAGGTGGTATTTTTAGTGGCCATAACATCCATAAGGCGGGTTTCGGAGCTGGCAGCACTATCCTGCCGAGCTCCGTACTTACTTTTCCACCGTGATAAGGTAGTGCTTAGACCAGCACCTCCTTTTTTGCCTAAGGTTGTGTCCTCATTTCACATCAATGAGGACATTGTTTTGCCCTCATTTTGCCCAGCTCCGACGCACCGAGTGGAGAAGGCTCTCCATACGCTGGATCTGGTGAGAGCACTTAGGAGATATGTATCTCGAACGGCATCCTTTAGGCAGACGGACACGCTGTTTATACTCCCTGAGGGTCGCAGGAAGGGACTCGCTGCGTCTAGGTCAACTTTAGCTAGATGGATACGGGTAACCATTCAAGAGGCCTACCGCATCAGAGGCGCGGTGGTTCCCGCAGGAATCAGGGCTCACTCCACCAGAGCAGTGGGTGCTTCCTGGGCTCTTCGGCATCAGGCTTCGGCGGAACAGGTTTGTAAGGCAGCAACCTGGTCCAGTTTGCATACTTTTTCAAAACATTATAATGTCCATACTCAGGCGTCAGCGGATGCTAGCCTGGGTAGAAGGATTCTTCAGGGCGCGGTAGCGCACCTATGAGCAATGCCTATGTATAATTGCACTGTGGAGTCAGTTTCCCACCCAAGGGGACTGCTTTGGGACGTCCCACAGTCCTGTGTCCCCCAATGAGACGAAGGAGAAATACGGATTTTTGTGTTACTCACCGTAAAATCCTTTTCTCCGAGACGCTCATTGGGGGACACAGCACCCTCCCTTATAGCCGGATGGCTTTGCTTTCTAAGCTAATTTTGTTTGTTTTGGGTCTATATCAGTAGATTTACTTCTGGATATATTGTACCTGTATTAACACTGAGTTTTTTCTTGTTTTAGCCTCCTACTGCTTTTTGCACTAAACTGGGTTTGCCTGCGGCCAGTGCTGAGGTGTATACGGCGGAGGAGGAGCTAACCTTTTTTATGTTTACTTAGTGTCAGCCTCCTAGCGGCAGTAGCATACACCCACAGTCCACAGTCCTGTGTCCCCCAATGAGCGTCTCGGAGAAAAGGATTTTACGGTGAGTAACACAAAAATCCGTATATCACACATAAGAGGGAATAGTGGTAAATATGTCATCTTTATCTGTATAGGATCTGTAATCTCCATCTTGTTAGGATGTTTCCTCCTTTACACTATATGGGCTGCACTGTATTCCTGGAATATCCCATATCACACATCAGAGGGAATAGTGGTAAATATGTCATCTTTATCTGTATAGGATCTGTAATCTCCATCTTGTTAGGATGTTTCCTCCTTTATACTATATGGGCTGCACTGTATTCCTGGAATATCCCATATCGCACATAAGAGGGAATAGTGGTAAATATGTCATCTTTATCTGTATAGGATCTGTAATCTCCATCTTGTTAGGATGTTTCCTCCTTTACACTATATGGGCTGCACTGTATTCCTGGAATATTCCATATCGCACATAGGAGGGAATAGTGGTAAATATGTCATCTTTATCTGTATAGGATCTATAATCTCCATCTTGTTAGGATGTTTCCTCCTTTACACTATATGGTCTGCACTGTATTCCTGGAATATCCCATATCGCACATAAGAGGGAATAGTGGTAAATATGTCATCTTTATCTGTATAGGATCTGTAATCTCCATCTTGTTAGGATGTTTCCTCCTTTACACTATATGGGCTGCACTGTATTCCTGGAATATCCCATATCACACATAAGAGGGAATAGTGGTAAATATGTCATCTTTATCTGTATAGGATCTGTAATCTCCATCTTGTTAGGATGTTTCCTCCTTTACACTATATGGTCTGCACTGTATTCCTGGAATATCCCATATCGCACATAAGAGGGAATAGTGGTAAATATGTCATCTTTATCTGTATAGGATCTGTAATCTCCATCTTGTTAGGATGTTTCCTCCTTTACACTATATGGGCTGCACTGTATCCGAATATCCATATCACACATAAGAGGAATAGTGGTAAATATGTCATCTTTATCTGTATAGGATCTGTAATCTCATCTTGTTGATTTTCCTTCACTATGCTGACTGTATTCTATACCAAAATAAAGAATTGTATAGTCTTTTCTGTATAGGATGTTCTCCACTTTGGATGTTTCCTCCTTTACACATAGGGGAGATTGGAAATTCCTATCAATAGGATTGTAATTCATCTTTATCTTATAGGTCTGTATCTCATCTTAGGATGTTAACTATATGTGACTGTATTCCAATTTCTTCCTAAATATGGTATATTATTTATCTATGATTGTAATTCCTTTGTTAGGATGTTCTTTTTACATTATGGCTGCCTGTATTCCTGAATCCATACCATAAATAAAATTATCTTTATCTTATAGATTTATTCCATCTTGTTTTTCTATATGTCCTGTTTCCGATTCCCTATCACATAAGAGATATGTAAATTGTATCTATCTGTATGGATTTATTCATCTTAGAGTTCTCCTTACATTGCTGATGTATTCTGGATACATTACCTAAGAGGATGTGAAATAGTCATCTTTATCTGTATAGGATTGTAATCTCCATTGTTAGATGTTTCTCCTTTACACTTATGTGCACTGATTCCTGGATATCATATAAATAGAGGGAATATGTAAATATGTATCTTTATCTTTAGGATCTGTATCCATTTGTTAGGATGTTTCCTCCTTACACATATGGGCTGACTGTATTCTGGAATATTCCATATCACACATAAGAGGGAATAGTGGTAAATATGTCATCTTATCTGTATAGGATCTGTAATCTCCATCTTGTTAGGATGTTTCTCCTTTACACTTATGGCTGCCTGTATTCCTGGAATATCCATTCACAATAAGAGGAATATGGTAAATATGTATTTTATCTGTTATGGATCTGTAATCTCCATCTGTTAGGATGTTTCCTCCTTTACACTATATGGCTGCACTGTATTCCTGAATATCCATATCGACATAAGAGGGAATAGTGGTAAATATTCATCTTTATCTGTATGGATCTGTAATTCCTTGTAGATTTTCTCTTTACATATATGCTGCACTGTATTCCTGGAATTCCATATCACACATAGGGAATGTGTAAATTGTCATCTTTATCTTATAGGATCTGTAATTTCCATCTTGTTAGGATGTTTTCTCCTTTACATATATGGCTGCACTGTATTCCTGGATATCCTATAAATAAGAGGGAATATGGTAATTGTCATCTTTATCTGTATAGGATCTGTATCTCCATCTTTTAGGATGTTTCTCCTTTACACATAGGGCTATGTATTCTGAATATCCCTATCACACATAGAGGAATATGTAAATGTATCTTTATCTGTATAGGATCTGTAATCTCATCTTGTAGGTGTTTCTTACACTATATGGGTGCATTTTCCTGATATCATATCACCATAGAGAATAGTGGTAAATATGTCATCTTTATCTGATAGGATCTGTAATCTCCATCTTGTTAGGATGTTTCCTCCTTTACACTATATGGGCTGCACTGTATTCCTGGAATATTCCATATCACACATAAGAGGGAATAGTGGTAAATATGTCATCTTTATCTGTATAGGATCTGTAATCTCCATCTTGTTAGGATGTTTCCTCCTTTACACTATATGGGCTGCACTGTATTCCTGGAATATCCCATATCACACATAAGAGGGAATAGTGGTAAATATGTCATCTTTATCTGTATAGGATCTGTAATCTCCATCTTGTTAGGATGTTTTCTCCTTTACACTATATGGGCTGCACTGTATTCCTGGAATATTCCATATCGCACTTGCTGCACTTTATATCTCCTATTTGTATTCCCGGAATGTAATGCGCTGTTAGCTCTTTATTTTCTTACTATTTATACCCTTTGCTCTGTGTCCTCTCATTATATAAGCTCTTCATTTATAAGTGCACGGTATCTATTCACCTTATAAACTGATATCAAGTAATATCTCTACAATTCGCTTACATATATCTATGTATGGATTTATCTTATACTCTATAAATACGCTGCACTTAATCTCATTTCAGCCTTGATAGTGAGACTCTCTTAGGATACATTTTACTCTATGATGGCACTTTTGCACGTAGCCACTAGATGGAGCTACATTTGCCTGAATTTTTATATCTACACATGGTTTACACAAATTATATTTTCTTGTCTTAACTATATACTAAACATTAGAAACTGTGTATTTTTGTAATTATTTCTATCTATATATGATTGATTACCCCTTCTGTCTGCAAAAACATTTCCCTTTAGCCTCTTTCTGACATTGGGTGTAAATGTACTCCGATGTCGCACTCCCTCCCTTTGATGTGGGCTCCGGTGCTGAGCTCACATGTTTCCGGCACATGATGGGCCAGAAATCCCACCCATTGGTGACCCTGTCACGTGATCACAAGTCACGGATGGGTTGGCATGACAACCAGGTCTCCAGCAGACCTCTATGGCAGTCACTATCGGATCCTATGAGCGCTGCCCGGTGGTTGGCGCTCAATGCAAATGAGCAACTCTGCTACATACAGGTGATCTGGTCATCGCCTGTATGTAGCAGAGCCGATTGGGTTATGGCAGCTACTAATCTCCCATGGAGACTACTGAAGAATGCATGACAAGGGGGGGTCAGCGGGCATCCCGGTCCACTAGCCAAAACCGCATGGACCAGGGATCGTCCCCCCAAACTCCCACTCTCCTTTTAACATGGGCAAAACGCTACTCAGACAACACAGGATGAGGGTAAAACAGTGCGGCAATGCTTTATTGTACCACAAATCAGGCAGATAACACATAGAACAGTCCCAGCACAATACCCAAGATGGTGCTCATTACAGAGTCTCACCCTTCCGCTGATTCGCCGGGATAATAGCAGCTGTGACTTCAGATCTTCCAGGGTCGCTGCCCCACCTGTGGCACGCACACAGAGAGGAGGTAATGACAAGCGTAGGAAGATGACAGTCCATTCAAGGTACAAGGCCAGTTGATCGAGGATCACAACCTGGCTTCTCCAAACGTATCCATGGTTCAGCGATGGTCAATGGAGCAGATCTGTATTCTTCCAACCGAGGCTGAAAACCCCCAGGTTGTTTCCTGTAGGATGATAGATTTGTGTCCCTCGTGATGGAGCCATGATGTAAATTTGCTGCTGTATTGTCTCTGGTTCTTTGGATGTATAGATGTCTTGGCAGAATCTCTCTGGCTGTTTCTCTGTCTCTTTATACAGAGGCATGTAACCTATTTTTAGACTTAATAAGTGTCCTTCATTCAGTATTTACATAAAGGGTAAGAATGGAGATGAGATCAAGTAGCATTACTTCATTATTTAAACTACTGTATTTGCATAGCTTTTCCCTTTCTGCTTTAGAAGTCAACAAACTGGCTCCATAACACATTACATAATTAGCATATCGGCAAACATCACTAGTGATCAAGGATAAGCGCACAATAAAAGTCGATAGTACCGGCTTACACTAACAAAAGTCTGTTTTCTTGACCAACCAGAAATCAACACTTAAATTTGAAAGCCAACATACAGATAACATTCTATTATTCTTCGTTTGCTAAAAATAGTGTAGTTAATTAAGACACAATTCTGTATGTCTTCACAATGCCGAAAGTAAAAAAAAAAAAAAGATTTTAAAAATATTAAAAAAATATTAAAAATTTAAAGTACCCCCCTTTTGCTACATTCAAAATAAAACTATTAAATAAAATCAAACATACACATATTTGTTATCTCCCTGTTCAGAATCGCCCGATCTATCACTATATAAAAAAATAATTAACCTGATCGCTAAATGGCGTAATGAGAGAAAAAGTCAAAACGCCAGAATTACATTTTTTTGGTCGCCACAACATTGCAATAAAATGCAGTAACCGGCAATCAAAAGATCATTTCTGCACCAAAATGGTATCATTAAAAACGTCAACTCGGTGCACAAAAAAAATAAGCCTTTACCGAACCCTAGATCATGAAAAATGGAGACGCTACGGGTATCGGAAAATGGCGCAATTCTTTTATACTTTACCTAATAAAGATGAGTTATTGTTACTGATAAATGTTTGTTTTGGGTCGTTTATTTTCTGTTGGTATTTGGTTTATCCTATAAAACTCCCATATAATATTCCATCCTTGAATTTATTCTATAAAACTCCCATATAATATTCCATCCTTGATCGCACGCCGCACGCATCATGTTTTTGTACAATTTGTCAATAATATAAATAGGTTCTCCCCGTCTGAGTTATTTTTGATGGTCAACAAAATATGATTTTCCAGTAATTAATTTCTCATACTCTAGGTATAATAATGACTTTTCTCTCTATGGGATTTTTGATGTTTAAAAAGGTTGTCCACTAGTTGGACAACACCTTCTCATTCCTCATGTTTGGTCCTGTTAAAATAAAACCACTTATACAAACCTCCCATGCTGGCACCATTTCAGCGGTGTCGGCACTTGCGTTCTCGGGGCTCTTTTGAGGTTATGTCATGTGAGCCCTGTGCCCAATCAGCACTGGTGTCACTGTCCCCACTTTTGGACAAATCGAGCATCATGAGGCAGTCAGAGAGCAGCCGCAGCCCTGGCTTCCTGTTGATGTTCAATACCGTCCAAAGCTGGGAACAGTGAAGCTGCCGCTGATTGGGCGCAGGACTCGTGTGATGTAACGACCTCACATAGAGACAGTGAGTCTCGACACCGCTGAAGTGGAGCCGGCACGCCAGCGGAGTATGAGTGTTTTTATTGTAATGCGGCCAAACATTTAGAATGAGTTCACTGAAAAAAAAAACATATACTGTATATAATGATCCCTTGATTAGAAGATTCACTGACAAAAGGATAAAACTAAACTTTATTAATTCCAAATGTAAAACTATACCCATAATTCACAATTAGTCAGAAAGTGACTAATAGAAAAAAACATATACCCCACGTCTCAGTATATAGGGTGAGGTGACGTAGTCACACTCACTCTCCAAGCCTCTCATTTCTACGGGTTTCATCGTCCTCACCAAAGACGACTCATCAGGAGACTATTTAATATTGACCTTCAAGCGAGACTGGATGAAGAAAACCCTAAAATCATGTATTATGTTATCTGAAACAGCCAGAAAACTAGCCACATATTGGCAGATCCCAGACTTCAAACTACACTGTGTTCCAAATTATTATGCAAAAATTGTTTAGGAGTGATAAGGTAAGAATTTTTTTGTTTGTCAGTTAAACTCATTGATGGTGATGTGTGTCAGGGTTCTTTATATCTCTGTAAGCAATTGCAGATACCTGTGCTAATTAGTTTGGCAGGTGTGTCCAATGAAAGGCAAGACTACTTAAGAAGGCTGTCCCACATTATTAAGCAGCCTACATTTTCTGCCAAAATGGGAAAGAAAAAGGATGTGTCGGCTGCTGAGAAGCAACAAATTGTGGAGTGTTTAGGTCAAGGCATGACTACAATCAACATTGCCAAGACACTTCATCGTGATCATCGCACAATCAAGAAGTATGTAGCTGATTCATAGTACACACGTGTGCGTGCTGATAAGGGAAAATTGAGGACTCTTTCCTACAGGCAATTACGTCAGGTTAAAAGAGCAGCGGCAAAAAAGACTTGTCATTGCAGCAGGCAAGTTTTTGAAGCTGCTGGTGCCTCCAACGTCCCCAGAACAACAAGATGCAGGGTCCTTCAGAGGTTTGCAGCTGTGCGTAAGCCATCCTGTCGACCTCCTCTATCCACTGCACACAAGCAAAAACGGCTCCAGTGGGCCAAACAATACATGAAGACTGACTTCAAAACTGTTTTGTTCACCGATGAGTGCCGTGCAACGCTCGATGGTCCAGATGGATGGAGTGGAGGATGGCTGGGTGATGGACACCCCATGCAAACACGGCTACGGCGCCAAAAAGGAGGAGGTGGAGTAATGTTTTGGGCTGGAATCATGGGGAGAGAGATTGTCGGCCCCTTTAGGATCCCTGAAGGGGTAAAGATGAACTCCATAGTGTATGTTGAGTTTCTCAAACAGCACTTCCTGCCATGGTTCAAGAAGAAGAACCGTGCATTCCGCAGCAAGATCATTTTCATGCATGATCATGCAAAGTCTCATGCTGCACATAACACATCTGCATCTCTGGCTGCTATGGGCATAAAAGGGGAAAAACTTATGGTGTGGCCCCCATGCTCCCCTGACCTCAACCCCATTGAGAACCTCTGGAGCAACATCAAAAGGAGTGTCTATGATGGCGGGAGGCAGTTCACATCTAAGCAACAGCTCTGGGAGGGTATTCTATCGTCATGCAAAACAACTGAAGCAGAAACCATCCAAAACCTGACAAATTCAATGGAGGAGAGAGTTCAGAAGCTCCGTTAGAACAAGGGGTCCTATGTGCAAATGTAACATCACCTAGAATAAAGTTTTGAGTTGATAACTGTTTGATTTCAGTTTGTAATAACCTGCTAATGCTGATAATTTCAAAAATGACCATTTTTTTGTACTTTATTAGAATGAAAAGGTTGAAAACTCTGCTGTGCATAATAATTTGGAACATGCATTTTGAGTGCAGTTTGAGTGTTTTATTTTTTAAAAAATATACTGTTATTATAGGCAGTTTGTACAAAAACCTTTCAATTGTACTCTAATAGTTATTTGACTGGAAAATTACAATGACTGCAATTCATATAGGTAATTTGGGAAAATGTGAGAAAATATTATTTGCATAATAATTTGGAACACAGTGTATATACTTCATAAGTTTGTAAGATACTCCAGTGTCAGGAATAGATAGTATGTGAAAATACAGTATATACCTCTCACCTTCTGACTAACCTTCAGGGGGTGAATTATGGGTATAGCTTTACATTTGTAATTAATAAAGTTTAGTTTAATCCTTTTGTCAGCAAACTTGAAGAATGACAAGAGACAACCCTTTAAGAAGATCCAATTTTGGTTAAAACTATTCCAACATTATGAACATAAAAAAGGCTTCTCCCCCATGTGACGACTCTGATGTTTATTAACAGTTGATTTTCAAGTAAAATATTTCCCACATTAAGAAAATGAAAAAGGCTTCTCCCCTGTGTGACTGCTCTGATGTCTAACAAGATTCCCTTTCTGGGTAAAACATTTCCCACATTCTGAACAGGAAAAAGGCTTCTCCCCTGTGTGACTGCTCTGATGTCCAATAAGATGCGCTTTCCGGTTAAAACATTTCCCACATTCTGAACAGGAAAAAGGCTTCTCCCCTATGTGACTGCTCTGATGTCCAATAAGATGCGCTTTCCGGTTAAAACATTTCCCACATTCTGAACAGGAAAAAGGCTTCTCTCCTGTGTGACTGCTCTGATGCCTAACAAGATGCCCTTTCTGGGTAAAACATTTCCCACATTCTGAACAGGAAAAAGGCTTCTCTCCTGTGTGACTGCTCTGATGTCCAATAAGATGCGCTTTCCGGTTAAAACATTTCCCACATTCTGAACAGGAAAAAGGCTTCTCCCCTGTGTGACTGCTCTGATGCCTAACAAGATGCCCTTTCTGGGTAAAACATTTCCCACATTCTGAACAGGAAAATGGCTTCTCCCCTGTGTGACTGCTCTGATGTCCAATAACATGTGCTTTCCGGTTAAAACATTTCCCACATTCTGAACAGGAAAAAGGCTTCTCCCCTGTGTGACTTCTCTGATGTCTAATAAGATGTGCTTTCCGGTTAAAACATTTCCCACATTCTGAACAGGAAAAAGGTTTCTCCCCTGTGTGAGTTCTCTGGTGGTTAACAAGAACCGGTTTTTGATTAAAACATTTCCCACATTCTGAACAGGAAAAAGGTTTCTCCCCTGTGTGAGTTCTCTGGTGGTCATTAAGAACCGATTTTTGATTAAAACATTTCCCACATTCTGAACAGGAAAAAGGCTTCTCCCCTGTGTGAGTTCTTTGGTGACTAACAAGATTTGCTTTCCAGTTAAAACATTTCCCACATTCTGAACATGAAAATGGCTTCTTTGCTTTAGGAGCAGTTTGTTTTTTAATGCCTCTTTTGTGACTTTGATTTTCCTTAGTAGTCGGTAATGAATCAGAAGATGGGACCTGTTTCATAGGATCAGATGACAGATCTTTGCTGTGAATGGATGATGGTATATCTGGAGTAATAGCAATCAATTCAGTTGTATCTTGTAGGATCTCAAGATCATCAGATTTAAAAATTGAAGATGTCATCTGTTATGTTACGGTAGCTGAGGAGTGCAGGTAAAAAAGGAAATACACCAGAGCAGTTGGAATCTATGAGATTGCAGTACCCTGACTAACCACCGCAACTAGAGGCAGCCGTGGAGCGTTCCTACGTTGGTCCTAGACGCCTCGTCACAGCCTGAGAAACTAACTACACCTAAAGATAGAAATAGGAAAGCTATCTGCCCCGGAGCAGAACCCCAAAGATAATAGAAAGCCCCCAAACATGTAATGGCGGTTAGACAAGAGGAAATACTGACACAGAAAGAAAATAGTATGAGCAAACGCTGGGGCCCAAACTATCTAAATAGAAAAGGACAGGAAGGGTACTTACTGCAATCTCAGAAAACCCTGAAAAAACACCAACTCAACTAATTTCAAAATCACCTGAGATCACACGACCTCTACCACCTAAATTAGTTCTCTGGTGTAACAAAAACAGCAGCCACTGAAAAAACTGGAAAAAGCAAAAGTACAAAACACAGTGGCTGGACTAAACTGAGAGGGCAAAAGCCCCCGGAGGGGACCCAGAAGGCCCCCACAGAAGTGCAGGACCAAATGCAAAAATATAGCAAAAACACAAAATAAGAAATTGTCTTATCTGATAGCAGGAGATGCAGACACGACACAGCAGGCTACAAGGGAAACTGGAAAGAAGGATTCAGACCAGAACAATTGATCACCGGCAACCCTGATGGGAAAATGACTCCCTTATATAAGACCAATCAGTAACACCTGATTCCCAGTCCTCACAATCCTCACTAGTACCCCTTGTAACCACCAGAGGGAGCCTCTGCTCAGAACTCATCTCAAACCCATTCACAACAGTACCCCCCCCTTGAGGAGGGTCACCGAACCCTCATTTGAGCAACCAGGTCGGTCAGGATGAGTTCTATGATACGCACGGATAAGTCTCCTAGCATGGATGTCCGAAGCAAACACCCAAGAATTGTCTTCCTGACCATAACCTCTCCATTTAACCAAATACTGGAGTCTTCGTCTAGAAAAACGAGAATCCAATATTTTCTCAACCACATACTCCAGACTGCCCTCAACCAAAACAGGGTCAGGAGGCACAGCAGCAGGAACCACTGGCTCAACAAACCTCTTCAACAAGGACTTGTGGAACACGTTATGGATCTTAAATGTCCCTGGAAGAAGCAAACGAAAAGAAACAGGATTAATAATCTCCATGATCTTATAAGGTCCAATGAACCTAGGCTTAAATTTAGGAGATGCTACTCTCATAGGAATATTCTTTGAGGACAACCAGACCAAGTCCCCCACTTTAAACCGAGGACCATCAGTCCTATGCCGGTTAGCAAACCGCTGGGCCTTCTCCTGAGAGAGGGACAACCTCTCCACTACCTGGTCCCAAATCTGCTGCATACGCTCAACAACAGAGTCAACACCTGGACAGACAGAAGCCTCCGTCTGTCCTGAAGAAAATCGAGGGTGAAACCCAGAATTACAGAAAAACGGAGACATCAAAGTGGCAGAGCTAGCCCTATTATTAAGAGCAAACTCAGCCAAAGGCAAAAAAGAGACCCAGTCATCCTGATCAGCAGACACAAAGCATCTTAGATAAGTCTCCAATGTCTGGTTTGTTCTCTCAGTTTGACCATTGGTCTGAGGATGAAATGCCGAGGAGAAAGACAATTGAACACCCAGTTTAGAACAAAAAGTCCTCCAAAATCTGGAAACAAACTGGACTCCTCTGTCAGACACAATGTTCTCAGGAATGCCGTGTAAACGAACCACGTGCTGAAGGAACAACGGCACCAATTCAGAGGAGGAAGGCAACTTAGGTAATGGCACAAGATGTATCATTTTGGAAAACCTATCACAAATTACCCAGATGGTGGTCATTCTCTGAGAAACAGGAAGATCGGAAATGAAATCCATAGAGATATGGGTCCATGGTCTCTTGGGCACAGGCAATGGCATCAACAAACCACTAGAGCGAGAGCAAGGCTTGGAGCGAGAGCAAGTCCCGCAGGACTGCACAAATTCCCTGACATCGCGAGACAAGGTAGACCACCAAAAGGACCGACTAACCAAGTCTCTGGTACCAAAAATTCCGGGATGCCCAGCCAATGCGGAACAATGAATCTCAGACATCACACTCTTTTTCCATTGGTCCGGGACAAACAATTTTCCAACAGGGCAGCGCTCGGGCCTATCCTCCTGACACCCCTCCAGAGCAAGTCTCAAATTGGGCGAGATGGCGGAAAGAACTACACCCTCCTTCAAAATAACAGAGGGATCAGATAGCTCAGGAGAGTCCGCAAGGAAACTCCTCGAGAGGGCATCCGCCTTAACATTCTTAGTGCCAGGAAGAAAGGAAACCACAAAATTAAAACGTGTGAAAAACAAGGCCCACCTGGCCTGTCTAGGATTGAGTCGCTTGGCAGATTCCAGATAGACCAGATTCTTATGGTCCGTAAGGACCACCACCTGATGTTTGGCTCCCTCCAGCCAATGTCTCCACTCTTCAAAAGCCCACTTCATGGCCAATAACTCCCGATTACCCACGTCATAATTACGTTCAGTAGGAGAAAATTTTCGAGAGAAAAAGGCACAAGGGTTACTTTTAGAGGTCTCTGGATCTTTTTGGGACAAAACGGCACCTGCCCCAATTTCAGAGGCATCAACCTCCACCTGAAATGGCAGAGAAACATCAGGCTGCCGTAGAACAGGAGCAGAAGTGAATCTCTGCTTAAGTTCCTGAAACGCAGAGACTGCCTCAGGAGGCCAATTCACCACATCAGAACCCTTTCTGGTCAAATCAGTTAATGGTTTAACAATAACAGAGAAATTACCAATAAATTTACGATAAAAATTGGCAAAACCCAAAAATCTCTGAAGAGCCTTTAATGAAGTAGGTTGGACCCAATCACAGATGGCCTGAACCTTGACCGGGTCCATTTCAATAACAGATGGGGACAAAATGAATCCCAGAAATGAGATCTTCTGTACGCCAAAAAGACACTTTGATCCCTTCACATACAGAGCATTCTCTCTCAAAATCTGGAATACAGTTCGAACATGTTTCACATGAGAGTCCCAGTCATTAGAAAAAATCAAGATATCATCCAAATAAACAATCAGAAACTTGTCCACAAAATCCCTGAAAATGTCATTCATGAAGGACTGGAAGACGGAAGGAGCATTAGTGAGCCCAAAGGGCATCACAAGGTACTCAAAATGCCCTTCAGGGTGTTAAATGCCGTCTTCCATTCATCCCCGTGCTTAATGCGAATAAGGTTATACGCCCCCCTGAGGTCAAGCTTGGTAAACCAAGTAGCGTTTTTCACCCTGGAAAACAGGTCAGAAATCAAGGGTAACGGGTATTGATATTTCACAGTAATATTGTTCAAGAGACGATAATCAATACACGGCCTTAATGAACCATCTTTTTTGGCCACAAAGAAAAAACCGGCACCTAAGGGTGAAGAGGATGGTCTGATATGACCCTTCTCCAATGATTCCTTGATATAAGACCGCATAGCGTCATGTTCAGGTACAGACAAGTTAAAAAGGCGACCTTTAGGGAATTTACTACCTGGCACTAATTCAATAGCGCAGTCATAGCTCCTATGGGGAGGTAAGGATGCAGATTTACTTTCGCTAAACACATCAGAAAAATCAAACAAAAAGTCAGGAACATCCTCAGCCTGGGGGAGGCAGAAAAAACAGGAGTGTTGGTATTAACACATTGGCAGCCCCAACTGGTTACAGACACAGATTTCCAATCCAAAACAGGATTATGAGACTGTAACCAAGGGAAACCCAGCACTATAATGTCATGCAGATTATATAGAACCAAAAATTTGCAGCACTCCTGGTGATCAGGTTCAACCCTCATTATCACCTGAGTAGAAAACTGGGGTTTATTCTCAGCCAAAGGGGTAGAATCGATCCCCAGTAAAGGAATAGACTTCTGTAGGGGTATCAAGGGAAACCCACAACGTTTAGCAAAATCATAATCCATCAGGTTAATAGCTGCTCCAGAATCAACGAAAGCCTGAGCAGAAAATGAGGACAGAGAGCATATCAGAGTGACAGTTAACAAAAACTTAGTCTGAACACTACCCAAGACAACCGAGCGTGCAAAACGTCTTCCCCGCTTAGGGCAGACTGAAATAGCATGAGAGGCATCACCACAGTAGAAACATAACCCATTGCGCTTTCGAAACTCATGACGCTGTGCCCCAGACACCACTCCATCACACTGCATGGGCTCAGAAGCTGGCTCACAAGGCAACACCACTCCACGCATACTTCTCCGCTCACGCAAACGTCTGTCAATTTGAATCGCTAATGACATAGAATCATTGAGACCAGAGGGGACAGGGAATCCCACCATAACATCCTTTACATTATCCGACAGACCCTTCCGGAAAAGGGCCGCCAAAGCGTCGTCATTCCACTTGGTCAGGACTGCCCACCTACGGAATCTCTGACAGTATAACTCAGCGTCATCAAGCCCCTGATTTAATGCCAACAAGGCTTTTTCAGCTTGATCAGTGACATTAGGCTCATCGTACAATAACCCCAAAGCCTGAAAAAATGCATCAACATCACTCAAAACAGGATCCCCAGGTATCAGGGAAAAAGCCCAATCCTGAGGATCGCCGCGCAGGAGAGAGATGATAATTTGAACCTGTAGCGCTGCGTTTCCTGAGGACTTAGATTTTAAGGCAAGAAACAATTTACAATTATTTTTGAAATTCTGAAACTTAGCTCGATCCCCTAAAAACAAATCTGGCATGGGGATCCTAGGTTCCACAACAGGCAACCTAGCAAGATATGCAGCAATACTCTGAACCTCAGTGGCAAGCTGATCCACACGGCCAGACAACTGTGCAAACTCCATTGGGAGAAAAGATCCTCCCCAGCACCCAGAGATACAGAGGGAAAAAAAAAAAAAAATGCAACAAACAGAAAAATATCTCTGACAACTTTTCTTCCTTCAAAATATTTTTTCCCTTCTGTGAGTACCATACAATTTTTATGGCCGGTGATACTGTTATGTTACGGTAGCTGAGGAGTGCAGGTAAAAAAGGAAATACACCAGAGCAGTTGGAATCTATGAGATTGCAGTACCCTGACTAACCACCGCAACTAGAGGCAGCCGTGGAGCGTACCTACGTTGGTCCTAGACGCCTCGTCACAGCCTGAGAAACTAACTACACCTAAAGATAGAAATAGGAAAGCTATCTGCCCCGGAGCAGAACCCCAAAGATAATAGAAAGCCCCCAAACATGTAATGGCGGTTAGACAAGAGGAAATACTGACACAGAAAGAAAATAGAATGAGAAAACGCTGGGGCCCAAACTATCTAAATAGAAAAGGACAGGAAGGGTACTTACTGCAATCTCAGAAAACCCTGAAAAAACAACAACTCTACTAATTTCAAAATCACCTGAGATCACACGACCTCTACCACCTAAATTAGTTCTCTGGTGTAACAAAAACAAAACAGCAGCCACTGAAAAAAAACTGGAAAAAGCAAAAGTACAAAACACAGTGGCTGGACTAAACTGAGAGGGCAGAAGCCCCCGGAGGGGACCCTGAAGGCCCCCACAGAAGTGCAGGACAAAATGCAAAAATATAGCAAAAACACAAAATAAGAAATTGTCTTATCTTATAGCAGGAGATGCAGACACGACACAGCAGGCTACAAGGGAAACTGGAAAGAAGGATTCAGACCAGAACAATTGATCACCGGCAACCCTGATGGGAAAATGACTCCCTTATATAAGACCAATCAGTAACACCTGATTCCCAGTCCTCACAATCCTCACTAGTACCGCTTGTAACCACCAGAGGGAGCCTCTGCTCAGAACTCATCTCAAACCCATTCACAACAGTCATCTGTCCCTCTGATCTCCTGGTACAGTCATCTGCTAAGATAAAAACAACCATTTTTTAATATAATATCCTTGACTTTTATATTTTTGAACATTTCTACTTAAACTGTCCATAAAAATGGCAAGCTATGTAAAAAACTAATTATTTACGTAGACAATGACAGTTCACAGGAGAAGGAGGTGTGGTGGCTTCCATGGAGTCCAAAACCTGTAACCACATAGGTTGAGCCAATCATGAAGCAGGTGGGTGCACGTCCAGGCTGGTAAGCACAGCAGAGGAAAACAAAGCAGGTGACGGCACACCGAAGCATAAAATCCAAATTCTTTATTGCGGCATGTCAAGCCATCATTAAAATCATCATGTCCTGACACATTTCAGGTGCGTTAGTTGCACCCTTACTCATGACAGTTCACAGTCTAATAGAAAATCTTGTTGGATGAGCCAGTAGTGTGTGGTGTTCAACTGTTTATTCATTCTGCCTCCAAAATATCAAATAAAAAGAAACTAATCAATGTTATGTAGGCGAAAATAATACCAATTCTCATCATACAAAAAACAAGTCCCCACTCAGGTCCATCATCTGTCAATGGAAAAACAGAGGTTCCCACACTACTAGTGGCTCAAAGACTGTTGAAAAGCAACAGAATTTCTATAAACCAATCCAGCAAAATCCGCTCTCACTTCTGAGTCTTGCAGTGGGCTCAAACAACATTTAGGATCTGTATTTAGCAATATTATAGTGAGAAGAATCCACTTAATTTGCGGTGTGTGTCTCCTGGAGCACAATCTGGGCACTATGTGCTGGGTAAGAAAATGGCAAATGTGTAATTTTCACTCTCCAACATCCACTGCGTGTTAATTTCCAGAAAGTGGCAGTGGAGTCAAAATATTCACTCCTCTTACACACGTGGTCAAAATTGTTGGTACCCCTCTTTTAATGATAGAAAATCCCACAATGGTCACAGAAATAACTTGAATCTGACAAAAGTAATAATAAGGGGGTGAGTACGGATGAGGAACGGAGCAGACGCAGAAATCGCTAGCTCCGTGCCCCAGCAGGCTATTGCAACTCAAAGCAGCAAGTAGCAGCAGGGAAAACCCACAATATCACTCACTGCGGCCTCAGGCAGGGTCCGGGCACCGATGGGGCACGTCACCAGGAGCCAGGGAGCAGCACCGGGCAGAATACCGGTCTTTGGCAGCACTCACCATGCGGCCGGCTATGGTATGGAGCGCTCTGGGGGGGGGATCTGGACTCCTGACCTCAAGTCAGACCTCACCGGAGAGGACCCTCAGCACAGCCAAGCAGGCACAGGAGGAACCTGGCAGATCCTCACCCAGGGGCCCGGAGAAGCAAGGCACCAAACCGCAACTATATGCACCTGACCCAGGGCACAGCTCCACCCCCCATCACTGAGGCCACACTAAAGTCCTGCTAGGAGATCTAACGCAGGCTATACATAGTGATATCACCTCAGCCTTCACTGCACTACAGAAAGACATTGGGTACATAGGGGACAGAACAGCCCACATTGAGGAGAAGCTGGAGGAATTCACCACAGCCCACAACCACTTAGTGGACGTTCACAATGAGGCAGATGAGAAGATCGCAGCCCTAAAACTGAAGCTGGTGGACTTGGAGGACCGCTCCAGGCGCATCTGTGCTTCAGTGGGATACCTGAAAGCGTTGCTGTGGACACATTGAAGGAGTTCCTAACGGATTTCTTTACCG
The DNA here is from genome assembly GCA_033576555.1 of Oophaga sylvatica. Lineage (NCBI taxonomy): Eukaryota > Metazoa > Chordata > Amphibia > Anura > Dendrobatidae > Oophaga > Oophaga sylvatica. Next base: position 27,204 of record JARQOD010004369.1, read on the forward strand.
CATTAATCCCAGAGGCGGAACAGCGAGACCTCATAATAGATAGAACACACAGAATCCCTGAACCCAAAAGTGCCCCTGCCTCTGCACCCAGGGATGTAATTACCCGGCTTCATTTTTATCATTTCAAAGAAGCCATCAGTAAAGGTGCAGCAGGTGTACCGGAGCTCTCGGAGCGATTCAAGAGCATGCTGGTGTTCAACTACCTCTCCACCGTCACCCTGAACAGAAGATGGGAATTCTCCACAGCCACCAAGATCCTACGGGACAACTGCCTGTGTGAATCCTCTCTTTGGCTAAAGCCTACATTTATATGGGAAGGTAGGATCCTGATGTAATTAAAAACGCCTGAGGCTGAGGGGTGGAGCGCTCAGTCAGAGAGCCTACGTATACTAATATCAAAAGTCTGACCGGAACATCCAAACCGAATTCCACCACAAATCATACAAAATGAAAACCTTCCCCAACAAACAACTTGTATGAGGGGCGAGCTCCATCACTAAACTGAAGCTGCACTTATTTATGGTGGAGCATTGGAGCTACTATGAGTCCTGGGCAGAAGAGTAGAGGAAGCATTAGTGCCCCCATTTCAGGAGAGATTGTGCAGTCATCTGAATTTCTTAGGATCCAAAACAATGTAATTTATGAGGTGGAGTGACTCCATGAAACCAGGGCAGGAGCCAACACATCTCCTGCAGGCGTGAATAATATATATTACAGCCATCAGCCACGCACAGCTCAGAGATATACAGTAGTGTGTAAAATAATAGTAGTCCAAAATGACTAACCAGATTAACCCCTTCGTGACATGCGCCGTACTAGCACTGCTCTGCGGGATGTGCATTCGTGCCGAGAGCAGTACTAGCACAGCGCCACCATTTCCGATCACCGCGCTGCATTGTGCGGTGACCGGGATAAGATGGCTCCTGTCACTAACAGCAGACCATCCCTGCACATCGCCCCGGGGGGCTGCACTGCCCTCCCGCAGCGGCGATCGCTGTGATTGGCTGGTCAGAATTGTGCCGCGTGACTCATCTGTGATCACAGCAGCTCCTCCCCCTCCTCATTGAATTTTTAGCGCACTTTTTTTCGTGTGCGCAGCATCCTGCTCAGAGCATTCATGCTCTTCCTGTGTCCGCAGCGCTCTGATCAGATACTGCGCCACCGGACTTTTTCTTTTTTTAGCTAGTTAGGGTAGCGGACATCACAGACTAATCGACGTCTGATATATTTTTTTTTTTAGAAAACAATAATAGTAGTTAGTACAGCGCAGTTTTAGAGGTAGCAAAGTAGCGTAGCCGGCGTCACAGCGCTAGTGACGACCAATCTACTTTCAGAGAAAGAAGAATCCTACAGAGTAGTTTTCTACGTAACGTGTTAGTAGAGCCGGCGGCAGCGTTTGGTGACGTCCGATCTTGTTTTAGAGAAAAACCATAGAAAGTCGCTTTATACACAGGGAGGCAGCGTCTGGTCATTTCTAGAGCGTTAGGAGAGGCTGCGTCACATTGTTGGTGATGTTCACTTTTCTTTTGTAAAACATAATTAGTTGCGTCGGGTAAGTTTATAGTGAGGGCGTTAGTGTAGTGAACATCTGGGGGTTTATACAAACTTATTTTTTTACATCTGATTTTTCTTTTCATGCTTTTCTTGTTTCTTCTACATTTTTTCTCTTTTTATTTATAATAAATAGTACCCTATACACAAGCCCCACACATCACACGTGTAAAGCTCCACTTACACACACATCCTCAAGGTTTGGGAAAAAAAATGGCCCATTCATCAAGAAGGCGCTGTTCACCAGAGGAGGCTTACACCTTCCTTGCCTCCGACACGGACTCAGGCAGTGAGGAAGGTCCTACATTCCTCTATTCCTCCTCCTCCTCATGTAGTGATGAAGGACCCCCAACAAGGCGCCCAAGGACCCAGGTAACTCCTGCAGCACTCAACCCCTTATGGATTGCACCCCTGAAAATTATCAGCCCGTCATTCCGGATTTCACCAGCTGCTCAGGACTCCAGTCTGACACCACCGGCCTCACTGACATTGACTTCTTCACATTCTTTTTCAGTGAGGAACGAATAAATGTTATGGTGGCCCTGACAAACGTGTATGCCCATCAGTTTTACACCCAAAATCCCACGTCCTCATACGTCAGATGGACCCGTGTAAATGCAGCAGAGATGATGACATTTTGGGGAATTGTGCTACATATCGGCATAGTCAGAAAACCAGATCTTCGGTAATACTGGAGCACTGATATTCTCTACAGTACAGATATTCCGCATGGCCGTGACTAGGACACGATTTGAAGAGATCCGACAATGATTGCATTATAGTGATAATGTGCAGTGTCCTCCCCGAGACGATCCGAACTCTGATCGTCTATAGAAGAGTCGGCCAGTGGTTGAACGCGTCAGCAGACATTTTGCTGAGGCTTACACACCCTAGAGCAGGGGTCCTCAAACTACAACCTGCATGCAGCCCACCGAGGACATTTATCCGGCCCATCTCAAGGGGCCCCGAGCAGCTGATCCTCCTACCTCAGCTACACCGGCCCCTGGGCTCAGCCGACACTGAACTTCACTACAGTTCAATAATGGCGGGCCTTGTAATCGCGGGCGGAACGACGAGGTGGTGAGGAAAGGCGATGCGCTGCCACTCCGGAAGACTTACGGCCCTCCGTGTGCAGCACAGACGACACAATTGTCATCACGCGGCCTGATGATGTCACGAGCCTGAGCCAGAAGAAGATGGAGTCGAGCGGGCGCCTTTTCAGAACAGCGGGGGACAAAGGTGAGTACTGGTATTTTCAGCTGCAGATGGAAGGAAGAGAGCCACAGTATTCATTACTGATGGGTAGGCGGAGCCCCAGATCAGGATGACACCTCAGATCAAAAGCGTGTTGACTGGCTGGCTCCTCCAGCTCGGGCTCCTCCTATTCAGCTCCTTCAGTCTAAGATTTGAGGTCTCAGAGGATGGTCACTGCTAATGCAGCTCCTCAGAAGATTTTATTGTTTTATTTCGGACAAGAGACTTGGATCACCAGATGTGGTCTAGAGGTCTCAGGGGTTTCAGCGCTGCTGTACCCCAACCTCTCCCTTGGCGGATCTGTATTTACATTATGGTCCCTGCAGAATCTTGCCGGCCCTGGGGGATGAGGAGAGCTTCCCTGGCGGGGACGCAAACCACACGTGGGGTCACTGCGTTCCTCGCCCTGGGGGGAAGCATGGGCACAAGCGCCACAAATCCTGAGGGGTCCCTGTGGCGCTAAGCTGGTGAGTACTCCACAAAATTTTTATAATAATGTGTGAGTGCTTTAGCGTCTGCGGTGGCAGCGCTATTACATGTTTATCAGTGTATTTCAAGCTACATGGTTATCAGTATGCTTCAGCGCTGCTGTACCCCAACCTCTCCCTTGGCGGATCTGTAACTACATAATGGTCCCTGCAGAATCTTGCCGGCCCTGGGGGATGAGGAGAGCTTCCCTGGCGGGGGCGCAAACCGCACACTGGGGTCACTGCGCTTCCCGCCCTGGGGGGAAGCATGGGCATAGCGCCAGAAACCCCTGGGGGTCCCTGTGGCGCTTCGGCTGGTGAGTACTCCACATTTTTTATTAAAGTGTGTATGAGTGATTTAGCGACTGCTGCGGCAACCGCTGTACATATACATGCCGGTGACTAGTTTTTTCTATGTCCGCAGGAGGATGCCTGCAGGACGGGGGAAAGGAGAGAAGTACGCGCTCTTTTTATTTTTGAATTTCGCGCCGCTCTGAGCGCGCGCTTTACTGCAGCCTCCATTTCCGGCTCCTCTACATGGAGCACACGGAGGCAGAGCGCGGCGGCCATTGCTGATAAAACGCTGCAGGTTGAAAGCTCCCCGGATCGTTCTCCTCCCCTCCCGGCAAGAATACGTGACCAGCTGGGTGAGTCGCTTCTAGCCCGCCGGGCAGAAGCTTAACCCCTTCACCCCCACAGCGCGGACGCCTTCTGGGGCACTAATGAGTGACAGATTGAGCTGTCCTGCGGCTGTTATCGCATAAGGGACTCGCACACTCTTTTAATATTAATAAAGAGGTTGTGGGGAGTCTGCGACATTAATACTGCCACTATACGTTTCCGCTAACGATCCTGATAACGACGCATACTAATGCGATCGTTTGTGTGTTCATTTTTAATGTCGCTAGTAGCTGCCAATCTGGGCGATCTCATTAACATCGCATAAGCGATTAGCGATCTCCTTAACAACTTTGGCGGTCATTGCGTTATACAGAACAGCGCAATTTTTTAGCGATCTTGTGGAACGTTTTCTGTTTAGTGTGGCATAGCTGTCCTGCAGCTGCGACCTTATAAGAGGCGCCTGAGATTCGCACACCCTTTTTCATTATCAAGGTTGTGGGGAGTCTGCTACTTTAACCCCTTCTTAGGCGGTTAACCCTTAATGGGGGACAGCTGGGGTAGCTCTCTCTTTTAGAGCTTTAACCCTTCAGCGTTTGTTTTTTATTTAAAAACTGTTCTGGTTACTGACAGGTTTATCCTGCCATATACTATGCAAGGGCATGTCAGAGACCCTCTCCCAGATCCGCTACGGATCAGCCTCGCGTATCTGACACGCAGACCTCGACTCATGCACGGTCGGAGGTTCCAGTGGTGTCAAAATGGAGGCCTTCACTAGTTTCTATTGACGGCCTGTCTGACCTTTTAGGTTATGGAGTGTCAGCTGGATCCTCTCAAGGAAGCGACACAAATCGGTGCCTTCCTTCTCGCTTAGCGAAGAAGTCCGATTCGGACAAGGAGGATCGGCAGGGACACTCTGCCTCTCTCAGGGGCCGTACTAAAATTTCTATGGAAGCCATGAGGACGTTACAGTTACCGGAGGAGGTAACTAGTCGTCCTGGTAAGTCGGCCCGGATGTTTCAAGAGTCGCATGGGTCGCGACGACTTTACAATCTGTATCCGTTTTTCTACGGAGTTGTTTGCTAATTGGATCTCTTCTCCTGAAGTGAATGTCCCTTTATCCCAGCTTAGCAAATCTTCCTGGTAAAAGGGAAGGCAAGTCTGCAGGACACGCTGGACAGAAAAACGGAGATGGCAACAATTTCCATCTGCGAGGCCGCGGGTCATAGATTCGGTATTAAGGATCTAGGTGTACTTGTTAAGTTCCCCTGAGCCGGTTGGACCGTCTAAGGACGGCGTGGCAAGATGGATCCCCTCTATCGAGGTAGATGGGCTTTTCTAGTTGAAGGATAATGCGTCACTGCTATCCAGGGCGCAATCCTCGGCAGTCACAGTCAGAAGAGCACTGTGACTTGGATGGAACGCGGTTTTCCAACAGGGTTTGCTATCTTTAGCTTAGAAAGTGGTCAGCTATTTGACTGACCTCACGGAGCTGATTGCCAAGACAAAGGCAAAAGGAACAGCTTTACCGCAGCGCAGAGCTGTGACTTCTGCGTCTGGCAGGACTAGTGCCGATAGTTATCGGCAGTCCTTTTCGGTTCAAGGGATGATCTGGCCAACCCTCTGGGGGTTTGGGTCGTCTCTCTCTTTTTTAAAAAAAATAAAAAAAAAAAAAAAAAGGGGGAATTCTCAGAAATTCCGCATACCCTGGAAACAGAACTTCTGTTAAGGCAGAAGTGGCAAAAAAAAAAAAAATCCGCTAAGGCGGACTGACATCTGACATTCCGTCAGAGCCGACCATGGAGTCGCTTCGCTCCGTTATGGCAGCCCTGTCGCAGAACGACTTTTTGGTCAATCGACATTCGCGACGATTATTGGCATGTTTCCGTCGGAAGAGCTCACCAGCGCTTCCTTCGTTTTTTGCCATAGAATCAACCATTACCAGGTTGTGGCTCGGCCATTCGGCTTGGCCTTAACGCCCAGAATTTTTACAACGATTCTGGCGCCTAAATCTCATGGCAATTCTTCGAAGACGGGGACTTACGATTCGTCCCTATTTGGACGACCTTTCGATTGTGGCCTCAAAGGAGAAGTCGTCTCTGGAATCGTCGCAGGCAATCCTGTTTTGAGGATGCATTTCGACACGGTACGGGCGGTGTTGTCCCTACCTCCAGACAAGCGGGCATGTCTGCTCCGACATGTACAGATTATGAAGTCTGCGACAGCAATGTCCCTTCGGAAGGTATGCGCCTTCTGGGTTTGATGGCACTTCCGTTTGCCCAATTTCATTCCAGAGCTCTCCATAGGCTCATTCTGAGTCGTTGGGATCAATCGCAAGGTTCACTGGATTGCAGCGTCACCACCTCTCACAGGGTGCGAGAATCCCTAGGATGGTGGTTACGTCCAGGAGCGTTATCCCTGGGAAAGTCTTTCCTCCCTCCGAAGTGGTCGGTCATAACCACCAATGCCAGCCTGACGGGCTGGGGAGGGTGTCTGGAACGATCTTCGGATCCAGGGAGTATGGTCATCGGAAGAGTCGGTTCTACCGATCAACATCCTGGAATTGAGGGCAAATTTTTTCTTTGCCTTCAACACTGGACGGTCTCTTTGAGCGGTCTGCCAGTCCGAGTGCGGACAGACAACGCGACGGCGGTCGCGTATATCAACCACCAAGGCGGGACGAGGAGTTCCCATGCTGGAGGTGTCTCGGATACTGATTTGGGCCGAGACCAGGGTTCCAGCCATCTCTGCAATTCACATTCCAGGAGTCCAGAATACCACGGCGGACTTCCTCAGTCGCGAGAAGATGGATCCCGGAGAATGGGGTCTTCATCCGAAAATTTTTTGCACTGTTGTGCTTCCGTCGGGGAACTCACCAAGTGGACTTGATGGGGTCCAGGTTCAATACCAAACTACCGACCTTCATGTCCAGGTACAAGGACCCGAAGGCTGTGGCGGTAGACGCTCTGTGTAATACTATTGTAGGAACTCGAGGATTCTGATAGCGTGGGGCAATGAACAATCAGAGACGGGTTTCTTTGAATGCAAATAATGTATTTGTGAAACAGCAAAACACCCAAAAACAATATTCAAACAACCCGTAGTGACATGCAATGAGTCCATATATGTATATACACAAGTCCAGTTATATGAATCCGGATATATAAGTCCTTGAACCTCTATAGCGAGGGTGGTAAAGTTCTTACGACGGAGTCCTCACACAAATGTGACCACAAGGTAAGTCTGATGCACAGGTAACGTGGCTGGATTTACACACTGCTGGTGTGTGAAGAGTCAGATCCAGGTATGCAGAAAACACAGGGAGGTCCAGGAACAAGTTAATCTCAGTTGTGGCTTAATTCAGTGAAGTCCAACAACAAGTTCATATGTCAGTAAGATTCCAGTAACAGTTCCAACAGCTCTCACCAGAGGTAATGCACGAAGGGTTAAACAGCAACAGTTCAGAAACACAGTTCTTATCAGATGGAGTGAACCAAGGGTTAAATTCCCAAGTCAACAGTTTAGTGATAACACAGTACGTGCAACTTACGTATGCAGAGAATGTCAAGAGCCATGGGTAGAAACTGCTGTGGCTGAGAAACACCTGAAGATAAGGTTATGCACTTTCCTGGTAAATACACAAAAGATCTGTGAGGAACAAAGCAGCTGGGTTGCAGGGAAACGGAAGCAGAATACTCCAGCAGTGAAGCCAGCACCTGAGCCGGGTTTTAAACAAACGAACAGGAAGTAGGGCACACAAAACAGCAAACTCCATTTTAACAAAGGGCAAAATCATTGACAAAGTTACCTAGAAAACCCGGAATACTGACATTACTCCCCCCCTAAAGACGGCCTCCGGACGGTCCTGGACCAGGCCTGTCCGGGTATCTCCGATGAAACTGAGCAATCTTCAGAGGCGCATTGATGTTACTTACTGGTTCCCAAGAATCATTTTCAGGAGAGTAACCTTGCCATCTAACTAGATACTGAAGCCGGTTTCTATGAAGTCTCGAATTAACAATATCCTGTACCACGAATTGTTCTTCGCCATCAACCAACACTGGTGGAGGGGGAGGTACGATACGTCCCTGAAACGTGTTAGGAGAGACTGGTTTTAATAAGGAAACATGAAATACTGGGTGTACCTTTAAAGTCCGTGGTAGCTTCAACCGACAGGCAACAGAGCTCACAATCCCAGTGATCTTGAATGGACCGATGAATTTCTGTCCCAGTTTCTGCGAAGGAACACCCAATTTTAGATTCTTGGTGGACAACCAAACTGAGTCTCCTACCTTATACATAGGTGCTGGTTTCCGGAATCTATCGGCCGACTTCTTGTAACGCTCCTGTGCTGTGGTCAGGGAGTCCTTCAAAACTTCAAGATTACGTTGCAACGCCGTCACTCTGTCTTCAACCGCTGGTACCGAAATCGTAACCGGAGACCTAGGCAAAATACTTGGATGATAACCCAGGTTGGCAAAAAAAGGCGTTACCTTCGTGGAACTGCTTTGGGAGTTGTTGTACGAAAATTCCGCTAGAGGAAGTAGCTTCAGCCAATCGTCCTGCAAATGACTGACGTAACAGCGTAGATATTGCTCCAAGGTTTGATTTGTCCGTTCGGTCTGCCCGTTGGTCTGAGGATGGTATGCAGAAGACAAGCAAACATTAATGTGGAGCGCAGAACAAAATCCTTTCCAAAATCTAGAGGTAAATTGTATTCCCAGTCAGAAATGATGTCATCTGGTACCCCATGCAGCCGGAAAATGTTCTGGATAACTAGATCTACTGTCTCTGTAGCTGAGGGAAGACCAGCACACGGAATGAAATGAGCAGCTTTCGTTAAACGATCTACTACCACCAAAATAGTATTTTTACCACCAGAGGTGGGTAACTCCACAATAAAGTCCATCGAAATAGACCCCCAAGGGCGAGACGGTACAGGTAGCGGTTTAAGAAGACCAGTAGGTTATCACGCTGTATAGCAGATATATATATGTGATGACAGTAATCTATATCAAAAGGGCAACATACTATATAACATGCGCATAGATAGATGATAACATAGAATTACCTGACAGAATATCCAGTGGGTCACTACGGAATCCGTTATACGCTGTCTCCGGCTAGAGGGTTACTGGGGTCTATGCTGACCCTAAACTGGGGTCCTAACTAATCCCTCTACCTGGAGGTACTGTTAAAGGTACAGAGGTCCAGGCCACCAGCGTAAACCCTGTCTCCTATCAATCCCTGCCAACTGTAATCTAGTCCTAAGAAGGACCCTGATTACCACCAAAGGGAATGAACAGGTAACGGTTAATGAACAGAAAGACATACAAGACAAGAAATAAAGTAAATAAAGTCTTACATACAACACTCACACACAGTAGGAACACCTAAGGTCTCAGAGATAAACTATAAGCTATAAGAGTAAAAACAACTAATGAACTCTTAGCTTAAGTATTCTCAGAACCGACCCAGTCTGCTAGACTACATGAATGCTTTCACCGGCATCTAACCAGCAGACTGGCAGCTATATAAAGGAAACTAATTAGAACATAATCAAAAGCAGCCGGGCGAGGCTGGACCTAGTCTTAGCCAAGAGCTAGGTAAAATTAACTCCCTCACCACCAAACACAAAGTAACAGCAACTCAGCTGCGAGAAGTCAGAATGTGCAATCGCGACGATCCTCGTGGCGATGCACCCATGACAGTACCCCCCCTTCTACGAGGGGCCTCCGGACCCTCAGGGCCAGGTCTGCCCGGGTAAGTTGTGTGGAAGGTCCGAACCAATCGATCTGCGTTAACCTCCGACGCAGGGACCCAAGTCCTCTCCTCAGGACCATATCCCTTCCAATGAACCAAATACTGAAGGGACCGGCGATTCAGACGTGAGTCAATGATCTTCAACACTTGAAATTCTAAGTTACCATTGACCACCACCGGAGGGGGAGGCAGAGGCGACGGTATAACTGGCGCCACGTACCTTTTAAGCAACGATTTGTGGAACACATTATGGATTTTAAACGTAGGTGGGAGGTCCAGACGAAATGCCACAGGATTAATTATAGAACTGATCTTGTATGGACCGATGAACCTGGGACCCAGTTTCCAGGAGGGAACTTTGCGTTTTATATTCCTGGTAGACAACCACACCAGATCGTTCACACCTAGGTCCGGACCAGACACTCTCCTCCTATTCGACCTCCGCTTGAAACAGTTCCCTATAGCACTCAGACCATTCAGCACTCCTTCCTGAAGGATAGGAACCGGGTCATCCGTCTTTCCAGCCCCTGGGAAACTACGAGATAAGGCATCAGGAAGCAATTTTATTGAGCAGTCATACGTGCGATGAGGAGGTAACTTTTGACACCCCTCCTCTGAGAACATCTCCCCAAAGTCCTCCAGAAAAGGAGGCAAAGTCCTAGGCACGACCGCACCGATGACCATTTTCATGCAGTTATTCTTGCAAAATTCACCCCACTGGCTTATCTTTCTGGATTGCCAATCAATCACTGGGTTATGTTTAGCCAACCAAGGAAGTCCCAACACAATAGGAGTAGGTAGACCCTCCAACACATAACAAGACAATTGCTCTTTATGTATTGCCCCTACACGAAGATCTATGTTATGAACAGCTTGTACCAAGCTACCTTGACCGAGAGGTCTAGAATCAATAGAGACTATAGGGACCGGTTTGGCCAATACACTCAGTTGCATACCATGCACCTGGGCAAACCGAGCGTCCACCAGATTAGCCCCGGACCCACTATCAAGAAAAACAGAAATCCTCTCAGTTCTAGTACCAATCACCACCTCCGCAGGCACGAGAAACTGAGAGGGATTTGGGGACGAAATACACACTCCCAGGTTAACTCCATTGCTCAAAGAGGCCCGGGATGGACACCCCCCAACAAAATGTCCCTCTCTCCCGCAAAAGAAACACCTTCTAGTCTTGCGGTGCACCGCCGATTCCCTCCTACAAAAAGATGTCCCTCCCAACTGCATGGGTTCCTCAGAACAGACCAGGGGAACCTCAGTAAAAGGGACTTTAGTAGTAGGTGGAGTCATCACGGGAGGCGGAGTTACCTCGCGTCTTCCCCGAATTCGTCTATCAATGCGAATAGCGAGGGCCATAGCAGCCTCCAGTGATGGAGGAGAATCATACTGAGCCAACACATCTTTTAATTTGTCAGACAACCCTTGACAAAACTGGCTCCTAAGAGCTGGATCATTCCACTGAGTATCTGTTGCCCATCTACGGAACTCAGAAGAATATTCCTCCGCTGGACGATTTCCTTGCCGTATTTTACGTAACTTTGTTTCAGCAAGGGAAACTCGATCCGGATCATCATATACCAGACCCAGGGCAGTAAAAAATCGATCCACTGACTGGAGATCTGGGGAGCCTGGAGGAATAGAGAACGCCCAAGATTGAGGGTCCCCTTGTAAGAGCGAGATAACAATTCCCACCCTCTGCTCTTCACTCCCAGAAGACCGAGGCCGCAGCCGAAAGTACAATTTACATGCCTCCCGGAAAGTAAAAAATTTGTCCCGCCCACAAGTGAACCTGTCCGGGAGAGCAACCTTAGGTTCAGATCCGGTTTGCTCCGGGGGGACAAAACCTTGGACTTAATGTCTGCCAACTCCATGGACAACCCCTGCAACTGCCGGGCCAGCTGGGCTACTGGATTCATGACAGCTGGGGAGAAACTTTAGTATGGGCCGGTGAAAATATCACGCTGTATAGCAGATATATATATGTGATGACAGTAATCTATATCAAAAGGGCAACATACTATATAACATGCGCATAGATAGATGATAACATAGAATTACCTGACAGAATGTCCAGTGGGTCACTACGGAATCCGTTATACGCTGTCTCCGGCTAGAGGGTTACTGGGGTCTATGCTGACCCTAAACTGGGGTCCTAACTAATCCCTCTACCTGGAGGTACTGTTAAAGGTACAGAGGTCCAGGCCACCAGCGTAAACCCTGTCTCCTATCAATCCCTGCCAACTGTAATCTAGTCCTAAGAAGGACCCTGATTACCACCAAAGGGAATGAACAGGTAACGGTTAATGAACAGAAAGACATACAAGAAAGACAAGAAATAAAGTAAATAAAGTCTTACATACAACACTCACACACAGTAGGAACACCTAAGGTCTCAGAGATAAACTATAAGCTATAAGAGTAAAAACAACTAATGAACTCTTAGCTTAAGTATTCTCAGAACCGATCCAGTCTGCTAGACTACATGAATGCTTTCACCGGCATCTAACCAGCAGACTGGCAGCTATATAAAGGAAACTAATTAGAACATAATCAAAAGCAGCCGGGCGAGGCTGGACCTAGTCTTAGCCAAGAGCTAGGTAAAATTAACTCCCTCACCACCAAACACAAAGTAACAGCAACTCAGCTGCGAGAAGTCAGAATGTGCAATCGCGACGATCCTCGTGGCGATGCACCCATGACATAGGTGAAACGCGAGGAACCTTGTACCGGGCACAAACTTCACAAGAGCGGACATAGTCATTCACATCCTTCAAGCAGGTAGGCCACCAAAAAAAACGAGTTAACAATTCCTGCGTCTTCTGTACCCCCCTATGACCAGCCAATTTAGAGTCGTGGACCAATTTGAGAACTCAAAGTCTTACAGCCTCTGGGACATAAATACATCGATCTCTAAGCCACACACCATTCCGAAGGACAAGATTCACATTGTCAGGTGGAGCTGCAAGAAATACGTCACCGTCATAGGCCAGCTTGATCTCCTGCCACAAGTCCCGGTTCCGGAGCACTCCAACGAAATTGGCCTCCGACAAGATGGTCTTCGACGGGGTCCCAGGCACGGAATCCACGGTATGGATTCGGGATAATGCGTCAGCTTTCCCATTACGTGAACCTGGGCGGTACGAAATAATAAAATTAAACTGGTTCAAGAACAAACTCCACCTAGCTTGTCGAGGAGAAAGACACCTGGCAGACTTAAGGAATTCCAAATTGCGATGATCCGTGAGTACTACTACCTGCTGAGTTGCCCCCTGCAAATGGTGTCTCCATTCCTTAAAGGCAGAAATAATTGCCAAAAGTTCCTTATCTGCCACATCATAGTTCAGTTCTGCAGAAGATAACCTACGAGAGAAGAAGGCACACGGGTGCAGCAAACCTTTGTCTCCGGTACGTTGTGAGAGGATAGCTCCCAATGCACAGTCAGACGCGTCCACCTCCACGATAAAAGGCTGTGCAGGATCCGGATGCATCAATATTGGAGCCGTGGTAAAACAACCCTTCAGGCGATCAAAGGCTTCCTGAGCTTGCGAAGACCATTCAAACTTCTTCCCCTTCTTGGTGAGGAGAGTGATGGGACGGACAATTTCTGAAAAATTTCGGATAAACCGTCTATAAAAGTTAGCAAAGCCAATGAATCGTTGTACCTCCTTAATGTTTCCTGGTACCGGCCAGTCCAAGATTGCCTGGATCTTGCTGGACTCCATATTCAATCCCTGAGGCGAGATAACATAGCCTAAAAATTGAATTTCAGAACAATGGAACTCACACTTTTCGAGTTTGATGTACAAATGATTATCTCTCAAACGTCTAAGTACGGTCTTGACATGTTCCTGATGTTCCTGTAAGGAGTCAGAAAAGATTAAGATGTCATCAAGGTAAATTACCACATATTGGTCCAATAAATCCCTGAAAATGTCGTTGGCTAAATGTTGAAAAGCAGCAGGAGCGTTACAGAGTCCGAATGGCATCACCAAATATTCAAAATGTCCATACCGGCATCTAAAAGCTGTCTTCCATTCGTCTCCGGGCCGTATACGGAGTAAATTATATGCCCCACGAAGATCTAATTTGGTAAATACTTTGGCCTGGCGAACTCTTTCCAACAATTCTGGAATTAGGGGCAACGGGTACCTGTTACGAATGGTTACCTTATTTAACTCCCGGTAGTCAATGCAGGGTCTTAGAGTACCATCCTTCTTCTTTACAAAGAATATTGGAGCTCCCGCTGGTGAAGAAGATGGTTGGATAAACCCCTTGGCTAAATTCTCATCTATATACTCTCGTAAAGATTTTAATTCCGGAGCCGCCAACGGGTAAACATGGCCAAAAGGAATCGCTGCTCCAGGAAGCAATTCTATGGGGCAGTCATACGGTCTATGTGGGGGAAGTTGATCTGCCTTCCTTTTATCACAAATGTCTGAGAATTCCTGATAAATCAGAGGGAGAGTAGGTACCTGTATCACCTCTTCCAAGTTCTGGGTAACTGGAGCCGCTACAGTTGGACTGATGGTAGAACTGCACTTCGGGAGAAAGGTTATCTCCTTGGTTTCCCAATTGATGATTGGATTTTGTGACCGTAACCAGGGAATTCCTAAAATTACAGGAAAATGAGGAGAAGATATTAACATGAATGAAAGTGTTTCTTGATGGTCTGGTTCCATCTTACACTCCAGAGGCACTGTCTCCCGATCTACTGGTCCAGAAACTAATGGGGAACCATCCACCGTTTCCATAGTGATTGGTGAAGCTCTTAGTTGTGTCTTTATACCATGTTCCTTTGCAAAAGAAGAATCCATGAAATTCCCACCTGCTCCAGAGTCTATCATGGCAGAACTTGATATCCACTGTTCCTCCCACTGAATCTGTATAGGAAGAGAACAATGTGAATATTTCTCCCCTTGATCTTTAGGGGAAGTCGGCATCAGTATTGGGGGAAAAACCGCATCTAGATGTAGACTGGTTTCCGAAACTTCAGACTCAGCGTCTGTGTTATCATAATCCCCTACTACCGCCAACACCTTGTTGGGTCGCCTAGGACATTTAGGACAATTGATGAGGAAATGGTCCGATTGACCACAATAGAAACATAAGCGCTCACGGAGACGGTGTTCGCGGCGTTCATTATTCTCACGTCTCTGCAGTGAGTCCACCTGCATAGGCACCTCCTCAGCCTCTCGCGGGTTTTTGCCTGTGGTTTCCCTGGACGGAAGAGAGTAATTAGTAATGCGATTTACAGCGGCCCATTTTTCTTGTCTGCGTTCAGTTAAACGGATATCAATACGTACACAGTGCTGTATAAACAATTCAAACTCCTGTGGAGACTCTGAACGAGCTAGCTCATCCTTGATTGCATTTGACAAACCTTTTCTAAAGATTGGTAATAAAGCATTGTTTTCCCACTGGGTGTCCACCACTAACCTTTTAAATTCAGTAACATATTCTATGACTGACCGTTTCCCCTGGCGTAAGGAAAGCAAGGCAGATTCAGCGGTAGCACGGCGGTTGGGATCGTCGAACATTTGCGCCATGGCTGCCAGAAAATTGTCCAAATTATTTAGACGGGTATCATGACTTTCAACCATAGGATTTGCCCAAGCCAGTGCACGTGATGTCAACAACATAATAATACATAGAACCTTAGATCTATCAGACCGGTAGTAGGAGGCATGTACATCAAAAAATAATATACATTGATTAACAAACCCACGGAATTGACTTCGGTCACCATTAAAACGGAATGGAGGCAATTTGGGCATACTGGTGGATG
Organism: Oophaga sylvatica; assembly: GCA_033576555.1. Classification (NCBI taxonomy): domain Eukaryota; kingdom Metazoa; phylum Chordata; class Amphibia; order Anura; family Dendrobatidae; genus Oophaga; species Oophaga sylvatica. The sequence continues at coordinate 42,657 of JARQOD010004369.1, forward strand.
AGGTAGGCTCAGTAGGTAAGGCCTCCAGGACTCCTAACCTAGCACGTAGATCTTGGAGAGCCTGACCAAACCCCTGTGCATTGTGGTTAACCCGAGACTCCAAGTCTCTAATCTGATTGAGTGCAGCCGCCACCTCCTGCTGCAAGGAGTTAACTATGGTGAACAATTTGTCTGCCCGTGTCTCCGTCATTGCCCCAGCAGAATCCTCTTTTTTAGGCTGGAGTATCCTGTAATACTATTGTAGGAACTCGAGGATTCTGATAGCGTGGGGCAATGAACAATCAGAGACGGGTTTCTTTGAATGCAAATAATGTATTTGTGAAACAGCAAAACACCCAAAAACAATATTCAAACAACCCCTAGTGACATGCAATGAGTCCATATATATATATACACAAGTCCAGTTATATGAATCCGGATATATAAGTCCTTGAACCTCTATAGCGAGGGTGGTAAAGTTCTTACGACGGAGTCCTCACACAAATGTGACCACAAGGTAAGTCTGATGCACAGGTAACGTGGCTGGATTTACACACTGCTGGTGTGTGAAGAGTCAGATCCAGGTATGCAGAAAACACAGGGAGGTCCAGGAACAAGTTAATCTCAGTTGTGGCTTAATTCAGTGAAGTCCAACAACAAGTTCATATGTCAGTAAGGTTCCAGTAACAGTTCCAACAGCTCTCACCAGAGGTAATGCACGAAGGGTTAAACAGCAACAGTTCAGAAACACAGTTCTTATCAGATGGAGTGAACCAAGGGTTAAATTCCCATGTCAACAGTTTAGTGATAACACAGTATGTGCAACTTACGTATGCAGAGAATGTCCAGAGCCATGGGTAGAAACTGCTGTGGCTGAGAAACACCTGAAGATAACCTGGTTATGCACTTTCCTGGTAAATACACAAAAGATCTGTGAGGAACAAAGCAGCTGGGTTGCAGGGAAACGGAAGCAGAATATTCCAGCAGTGAAGCCAACACCTGAGCCGGGTTTTAAACAAACGAACAGGAAGTAGGGCACACAAAACAGCAAACTCCATTTTAACAAAGGGCAAAATCATTGACAAAGTTACCTAGAAAACCCGGAATACTGACATTACTCCCCCCCTAAAGACGGCCTCCGGACGGTCCTGGACCAGGCCTGTCCGGGTATCTCCGATGAAACTGAGCAATCTTCAGAGGCGCATTGATGTTACTTACTGGTTCCCAAGAATCATTTTCAGGAGAGTAACCTTGCCATCTAACTAGATACTGAAGCCGGTTTCTATGAAGTCTCGAATTAACAATATCCTGTACCACGAATTGTTCTTCGCCATCAACCAACACTGGTGGAGGGGGAGGTACGATATGTCCCTGAAACGTGTTAGGAGAGACTGGTTTTAATAAGGAAACATGAAATACTGGGTGTACCTTTAAAGTCCGTGGTAGCTTCAACCGACAGGCAACAGAGCTCACAATCCCAGTGATCTTGAATGGACCGATGAATTTCTGTCCCAGTTTCTGCGAAGGAACACCCAATTTTAGATTCTTGGTGGACAACCAAACTGAGTCTCCTACCTTATACATAGGTGCTGGTTTCCGGAATCTATCGGCCGACTTCTTGTAACGCTCCTGTGCTGTGGTCAGGGAGTCCTTCAAAACTTCAAGATTACGTTGCAACGCCGTCACTCTGTCTTCAACCGCTGGTACCGAAATCGTAACCGGAGACCTAGGCAAAATACTTGGATGATAACCCAGGTTGGCAAAAAAAGGCGTTACCTTCGTGGAACTGCTTTGGGAGTTGTTGTACGAAAATTCCGCTAGAGGAAGTAGCTTCAGCCAATCGTCCTGCAAATGACTGACGTAACAGCGTAGATATTGCTCCAAGGTTTGATTTGTCCGTTCGGTCTGCCCGTTGGTCTGAGGATGGTATGCAGAAGACAAGCAAACATTAATGTGGAGCGCAGAACAAAATCCTTTCCAAAATCTAGAGGTAAATTGTATTCCCCGGTCAGAAATGATGTCATCTGGTACCCCATGCAGCCGGAAAATGTTCTGGATAACTAGATCTACTGTCTCTGTAGCTGAGGGAAGACCAGCACACGGAATGAAATGAGCAGCTTTCGTTAAACGATCTACTACCACCAAAATAGTATTTTTACCACCAGAGGTGGGTAACTCCACAATAAAGTCCATCGAAATAGACCCCCAAAGGCGAGACGGTACAGGTAGCGGTTTAAGAAGACCAGTAGGTTATCACGCTGTATAGCAGATATATATATGTGATGACAGTAATCTATATCAAAAGGGCAACATACTATATAACATGCGCATAGATAGATGATAACATAGAATTACCTGACAGAATATCCAGTGGGTCACTACGGAATCCGTTATACGCTGTCTCCGGCTAGAGGGTTACTGGGGTCTATGCTGACCCTAAACTGGGGTCCTAACTAATCCCTCTACCTGGAGGTACTGTTAAAGGTACAGAGGTCCAGGCCACCAGCGTAAACCCTGTCTCCTATCAATCCCTGCCAACTGTAATCTAGTCCTAAGAAGGACCCTGATTACCACCAAAGGGAATGAACAGGTAACGGTTAATGAACAGAAAGACATACAAGACAAGAAATAAAGTAAATAAAGTCTTACATACAACACTCACACACAGTAGGAACACCTAAGGTCTCAGAGATAAACTATAAGCTATAAGAGTAAAAACAACTAATGAACTCTTAGCTTAAGTATTCTCAGAACCGACCCAGTCTGCTAGACTACATGAATGCTTTCACCGGCATCTAACCAGCAGACTGGCAGCTATATAAAGGAAACTAATTAGAACATAATCAAAAGCAGCCGGGCGAGGCTGGACCTAGTCTTAGCCAAGAGCTAGGTAAAATTAACTCCCTCACCACCAAACACAAAGTAACAGCAACTCAGCTGCGAGAAGTCAGAATGTGCAATCGCGACGATCCTCGTGGCGATGCACCCATGACAGTACCCCCCCTTCTACGAGGGGCCTCCGGACCCTCAGGGCCAGGTCTGCCCGGGTAAGTTGTGTGGAAGGTCCGAACCAATCGATCTGCGTTAACCTCCGACGCAGGGACCCAAGTCCTCTCCTCAGGACCATATCCCTTCCAATGAACCAAATACTGAAGGGACCGGCGATTCAGACGTGAGTCAATGATCTTCAACACTTGAAATTCTAAGTTACCATTGACCACCACCGGAGGGGGAGGCAGAGGCGACGGTATAACTGGCGCCACGTACCTTTTAAGCAACGATTTGTGGAACACATTATGGATTTTAAACGTAGGTGGGAGGTCCAGACGAAATGCCACAGGATTAATTATAGAACTGATCTTGTATGGACCGATGAACCTGGGACCCAGTTTCCAGGAGGGAACTTTGCGTTTTATATTCCTGGTAGACAACCACACCAGATCGTTCACACCTAGGTCCGGACCAGACACTCTCCTCCTATTCGACCTCCGCTTGAAACAGTTCCCTATAGCACTCAGACCATTCAGCACTCCTTCCTGAAGGATAGGAACCGGGTCATCCGTCTTTCCAGCCCCTGGGAAACTACGAGATAAGGCATCAGGAAGCAATTTTATTGAGCAGTCATACGTGCGATGAGGAGGTAACTTTTGACACCCCTCCTCTGAGAACATCTCCCCAAAGTCCTCCAGAAAAGGAGGCAAAGTCCTAGGCACGACCGCACCAATGACCATTTTCATGCAGTTATTCTTGCAAAATTCACCCCACTGGCTTATCTTTCTGGATTGCCAATCAATCACTGGGTTATGTTTAGCCAACCAAGGAAGTCCCAACACAATAGGAGTAGGTAGACCCTCCAACACATAACAAGACAATTGCTCTTTATGTATTGCCCCTACACGAAGATCTATGTTATGAACAGCTTGTACCAAGCTACCTTGACCGAGAGGTCTAGAATCAATAGAGACTATAGGGACCGGTTTGGCCAATACACTCAGTTGCATACCATGCACCTGGGCAAACCGAGCGTCCACCAGATTAGCCCCGGACCCACTATCAAGAAAAACAGAAATCCTCTCAGTTCTAGTACCAATCACCACCTCCGCAGGCACGAGAAACTGAGAGGGATTTGGGGACGAAATACACACTCCCAGGTTAACTCCATTGCTCAAAGAGGCCCGGATGGACACCCCCCAACAAAATGTCCCTCTCTCCCGCAAAAGAAACACCTTCTAGTCTTGCGGTGCACCGCCGATTCCCTCCTACAAAAAGATGTCCCTCCCAACTGCATGGGTTCCTCAGAACAGACCAGGGGAACCTCAGTAAAAGGGACTTTAGTAGTAGGTGGAGTCATCACGGGAGGCGGAGTTACCTCGCGTCTTCCCCGAATTCGTCTATCAATGCGAATAGCGAGGGCCATAGCAGCCTCCAGTGATGGAGGAGAATCATACTGAGCCAACACATCTTTTAATTTGTCAGACAACCCTTGACAAAACTGGCTCCTAAGAGCTGGATCATTCCACTGAGTATCTGTTGCCCATCTACGGAACTCAGAAGAATATTCCTCCGCTGGACGATTTCCTTGCCGTATTTTACGTAACTTTGTTTCAGCAAGGGAAACTCGATCCGGATCATCATATACCAGACCCAGGGCAGTAAAAAATCGATCCACTGACTGGAGATCTGGGGAGCCTGGAGGAATAGAGAACGCCCAAGATTGAGGGTCCCCTTGTAAGAGCGAGATAACAATTCCCACCCTCTGCTCTTCACTCCCAGAAGACCGAGGCCGCAGCCGAAAGTACAATTTACATGCCTCCCGGAAAGTAAAAAATTTGTCCCGCCCACCAGTGAACCTGTCCGGGAGAGCAACCTTAGGTTCAGATCCGGTTTGCTCCGGGGGGGACAAAACCTTGGACTTAATGTCTGCCAACTCCATGGACAACCCCTGCAACTGCCGGGCCAGCTGGGCTACTGGATTCATGACAGCTGGGGAGAAACTTTAGTATGGGCCGGTGAAAATATCACGCTGTATAGCAGATATATATATGTGATGACAGTAATCTATATCAAAAGGGCAACATACTATATAACATGCGCATAGATAGATGATAACATAGAATTACCTGACAGAATGTCCAGTGGGTCACTACGGAATCCGTTATACGCTGTCTCCGGCTAGAGGGTTACTGGGGTCTATGCTGACCCTAAACTGGGGTCCTAACTAATCCCTCTACCTGGAGGTACTGTTAAAGGTACAGAGGTCCAGGCCACCAGCGTAAACCCTGTCTCCTATCAATCCCTGCCAACTGTAATCTAGTCCTAAGAAGGACCCTGATTACCACCAAAGGGAATGAACAGGTAACGGTTAATGAACAGAAAGACATACAAGAAAGACAAGAAATAAAGTAAATAAAGTCTTACATACAACACTCACACACAGTAGGAACACCTAAGGTCTCAGAGATAAACTATAAGCTATAAGAGTAAAAACAACTAATGAACTCTTAGCTTAAGTATTCTCAGAACCGATCCAGTCTGCTAGACTACATGAATGCTTTCACCGGCATCTAACCAGCAGACTGGCAGCTATATAAAGGAAACTAATTAGAACATAATCAAAAGCAGCCGGGCGAGGCTGGACCTAGTCTTAGCCAAGAGCTAGGTAAAATTAACTCCCTCACCACCAAACACAAAGTAACAGCAACTCAGCTGCGAGAAGTCAGAATGTGCAATCGCGACGATCCTCGTGGCGATGCACCCATGACATAGGTGAAACGCGAGGAACCTTGTACCGGGCACAAACTTCACAAGAGCGGACATAGTCATTCACATCCTTCAAGCAGGTAGGCCACCAAAAAAAACGAGTTAACAATTCCTGCGTCTTCTGTACCCCCCTATGACCAGCCAATTTAGAGTCGTGGACCAATTTGAGAACTCAAAGTCTTACAGCCTCTGGGACATAAATACATCGATCTCTAAGCCACACACCATTCCGAAGGACAAGATTCACATTGTCAGGTGGAGCTGCAAGAAATACGTCACCGTCATAGGCCAGCTTGATCTCCTGCCACAAGTCCCGGTTCCGGAGCACTCCAACGAAATTGGCCTCCGACAAGATGGTCTTCGACGGGGTCCCAGGCACGGAATCCACGGTATGGATTCGGGATAATGCGTCAGCTTTCCCATTACGTGAACCTGGGCGGTACGAAATAATAAAATTAAACTGGTTCAAGAACAAACTCCACCTAGCTTGTCGAGGAGAAAGACACCTGGCAGACTTAAGGAATTCCAAATTGCGATGATCCGTGAGTACTACTACCTGCTGAGTTGCCCCCTGCAAATGGTGTCTCCATTCCTTAAAGGCAGAAATAATTGCCAAAAGTTCCTTATCTGCCACATCATAGTTCAGTTCTGCAGAAGATAACCTACGAGAGAAGAAGGCACACGGGTGCAGCAAACCTTTGTCTCCGGTACGTTGTGAGAGGATAGCTCCCAATGCACAGTCAGACGCGTCCACCTCCACGATAAAAGGCTGTGCAGGATCCGGATGCATCAATATTGGAGCCGTGGTAAAACAACCCTTCAGGCGATCAAAGGCTTCCTGAGCTTGCGAAGACCATTCAAACTTCTTCCCCTTCTTGGTGAGGAGAGTGATGGGACGGACAATTTCTGAAAAATTTCGGATAAAACCGTCTATAAAAGTTAGCAAAGCCAATGAATCGTTGTACCTCCTTAATGTTTCCTGGTACCGGCCAGTCCAAGATTGCCTGGATCTTGCTGGACTCCATATTCAATCCCTGAGGCGAGATAACATAGCCTAAAAATTGAATTTCAGAACAATGGAACTCACACTTTTCGAGTTTGATGTACAAATGATTATCTCTCAAACGTCTAAGTACGGTCTTGACATGTTCCTGATGTTCCTGTAAGGAGTCAGAAAAGATTAAGATGTCATCAAGGTAAATTACCACATATTGGTCCAATAAATCCCTGAAAATGTCGTTGGCTAAATGTTGAAAAGCAGCAGGAGCGTTACAGAGTCCGAATGGCATCACCAAATATTCAAAATGTCCATACCGGCATCTAAAAGCTGTCTTCCATTCGTCTCCGGGCCGTATACGGAGTAAATTATATGCCCTACGAAGATCTAATTTGGTAAATACTTTGGCCTGGCGAACTCTTTCCAACAATTCTGGAATTAGGGGCAACGGGTACCTGTTACGAATGGTTACCTTATTTAACTCCCGGTAGTCAATGCAGGGTCTTAGAGTACCATCCTTCTTCTTTACAAAGAATATTGGAGCTCCCGCTGGTGAAGAAGATGGTCGGATAAACCCCTTGGCTAAATTCTCATCTATATACTCTCGTAAAGATTTTAATTCCGGAGCCGCCAACGGGTAAACATGGCCAAAAGGAATCGCTGCTCCAGGAAGCAATTCTATGGGCAGTCATACGGTCTATGTGGGGGAAGTTGATCTGCCTTCCTTTTATCACAAATGTCTGAGAATTCCTGATAAATCAGAGGGAGAGTAGGTACCTGTATCACCTCTTCCAAGTTCTGGGTAACTGGAGCCGCTACAGTTGGACTGATGGTAGAACTGCACTTCGGGAGAAAGGTTATCTCCTTGGTTTCCCAATTGATGATTGGATTTTGTGACCGTAACCAGGGAATTCCTAAAATTACAGGAAAATGAGGAGAAGATATTAACATGAATGAAAGTGTTTCTTGATGGTCTGGTTCCATCTTACACTCCAGAGGCACTGTCTCCCGATCTACTGGTCCAGAAATTAATGGGGAACCATCCACCGTTTCCATAGTGATTGGTGAAGCTCTTAGTTGTGTCTTTATACCATGTTCCTTTGCAAAAGAAGAATCCATGAAATTCCCACCTGCTCCAGAGTCTATCATGGCAGAACTTGATATCCACTGTTCCTCCCACTGAATCTGTATAGGAAGAGAACAATGTGAATATTTCTCCCCTTGATCTTTAGGGGAAGTCGGCATCAGTATTGGGGGAAAAACCGCATCTAGATGTAGACTGGTTTCCGAAACTTCAGACTCAGCGTCTGTGTTATCATAATCCCCTACTACCGCCAACACCTTGTTGGGTCGCCTAGGACATTTAGGACAATTGATGAGGAAATGGTCCGATTGACCACAATAGAAACATAAGCGCTCACGGAGACGGTGTTCGCGGCGTTCATTATTCTCACGTCTCTGCAGTGAGTCCACCTGCATAGGCACCTCCTCAGCCTCTCGCGGGTTTTTGCCTGTGGTTTCCCTGGACGGAAGAGAGTAATTAGTAATGCGATTTACAGCGGCCCATTTTTCTTGTCTGCGTTCAGTTAAACGGATATCAATACGTACACAGTGCTGTATAAACAATTCAAACTCCTGTGGAGACTCTGAACGAGCTAGCTCATCCTTGATTGCATTTGACAAACCTTTTCTAAAGATTGGTAATAAAGCATTGTTTTCCCACTGGGTGTCCACCACTAACCTTTTAAATTCAGTAACATATTCTATGACTGACCGTTTCCCCTGGCGTAAGGAAAGCAAGGCAGATTCAGCGGTAGCACGGCGGTTGGATCGTCGAACATTTGTGCCATGGCTGCCAGAAAATTGTCCAAATTATTTAGACGGGTATCATGACTTTCAACCATAGGATTTGCCCAAGCCAGTGCACGTGATGTCAACAACATAATAATACATAGAACCTTAGATCTATCAGACCGGTAGTAGGAGGCATGTACATCAAAAAATAATATACATTGATTAACAAACCCACGGAATTGACTTCGGTCACCATTAAAACGGAATGGAGGCAATTTGGGCATACTGGTGGGTGAGGTAGGCTCAGTAGGTAAGGCCTCCAGGACTCCTAACCTAGCACGTAGATCTTGGAGAGCCTGACCAAACCCCTGTGCATTGTGGTTAACCCGAGACTCCAAGTCTCTAATCTGATTGTGTGCAGCCGCCACCTCCTGCTGCAAGGAGTTAACTATGGTGAACAATTTGTCTGCCCGTGTCTCCGTCATTGCCCCAGCAGAATCCTCTTTTTTAGGCTGGAATATCCTGTAATACTATTGTAGGAACTCGAGGATTCTGATAGCGTGGGGCAATGAACAATCAGAGACGGGTTTCTTTGAATGCAAATAATGTATTTGTGAAACAGCAAAACACCCAAAAACAATATTCAAACAACCCGTAGTGACATGCAATGAAACGAGTCCATATATATATACACAAGTCCAGTTATATGAATCCGGATATATAAGTCCTTGAACCTCTATAGCGAGGGTGGTAAAGTTCTTACGACGGAGTCCTCACACAAATGTGACCACAAGGTAAGTCTGATGCACAGGTAACGTGGCTGGATTTACACACTGCTGGTGTGTGAAGAGTCAGATCCAGGTATGCAGAAAACACAGGGAGGTCCAGGAACAAGTTAATCTCAGTTGTGGCTTAATTCAGTGAAGTCCAACAACAAGTTCATATGTCAGTAAGGTTCCAGTAACAGTTCCAACAGCTCTCACCAGAGGTAATGCACGAAGGGTTAAACAGCAACAGTTCAGAAACACAGTTCTTATCAGATGGAGTGAACCAAGGGTTAAATTCCCAAGTCAACAGTTTAGTGATAACACAGTACGTGCAACTTACATATGCAGAGAATGTCCAGAGCCATGGGTAGAAGCTGCTGTGGCTGAGAAACACCTGAAGATAAGGTTATGCACTTTCCTGGTAAATACACAAAAGATCTGTGAGGAACAAAGCAGCTGGGTTGCAGGGAAACGGAAGCAGAATACTCCAGCAGTGAAGCCAGCACCTGAGCCGGGTTTTAAACAAACGAACAGGAAGTAGGGCACACAAAACAGCAAACTCCATTTTAACAAAGGGCAAAATCATTGACAAAGTTACCTAGAAAACCCGGAATACTGACACTCTGGTGGATCCGTGGGACCATTTCGAGCTAGTCTATGTGTTTCCGCCGATATCCTTACCCCCTCTGGTGCTGCGTCGGATCAGACTGGAGAGAATTCCGGCTATTTTGATAGCGCCAGATTGGCCAAGGAGGACGTGGTTCTCGACACTAGTGTCGCTTTTGGCGGCGCCGCCATTCCCACTTCCTCTTCGCCCGGACCTGTTAACCCAGGGACTCGTTCGTTATCCGAACTTGAAGTCTCTGCGTTTGACGGCGTGGCTCTTGAGACCGAAATATTGACCCGTAGAGGTTTTTTCAGCCGATGTCATTGCTACTCTTCGAGCTGCCAGAAGTCCGGCTACTACTAGGATTTACCACAAAACTTGGGAAACCTTCTTTTCGTGGTGTTCGGGGTCTTCACGGGACCCGAGAAAATTTTCCATTCCCAATTTGTTGGATTTTCTGCAACATGGGTTAGACAAGGGTTTGGCAGTTAACACCCTGAAAGGTCAGGTTTCTGCTCTTTCCTTACTATTCCGGAGAGCTGTTGCCTCGCGTAGGGACGTGCTTTCCTTTTTTTCCGCGGTATAGCTCGTAAGTTTCCGCCGCGGAAGGCACCTTTGTCTCCTTGGCGGCTCAACCTTGTTTTAGAGGCTCTTCAGCATAAACCCTTTGAGCCTATGGACTCTGCTAGCCTTTCTTTACTTTCTTGGAAGGTGGCCTTCCTAGTAGCGGTCACCTCTTTGAGAAGAGTTTCTGAGTTAGCAGCTCTTTCTTGCTCGCCTCCTTTTCTGGAGTTTTTTCCGGATCGTGTAGTGCTTCGCACACGGGGTGATTTTCTACCTAAGGTAGTGTCACAATTTCATGTTAACCACGATATTGTGTTGCCTTCACTCTGTCCGGATCCGAAGAATGCGAAAGAGCGAACTTTACACACATTGGATTTAGTGCGAGCCTTGAAGTTTTATCTATCTATTACTCCAGGTTTTCGTAAGACGGACTCCCTGTTTGTGGTTCCAGCAGGTCGTTGGCGTGGTCAACGAGCCTCCAAGGATTCTATAGCTCGTTGGATCCGGTCAGCTATTTTGGAAGCTTACCGTCTTGGGGTGAATCTTGCCCGATTAAGATTCGAGCCCATTCCACGAGAGCTGTGGCTTCATCGTGGGCTTTTCATCAAGGTGCCTCGGCAGTGCAGCTCTGCCGGGCGGCAACTTGGCGCTCTGTCCACACGTTTACAAAGTTTTATAAAGTGGACGTCAGTGCTTCCGCTGATGCAGCCCTCGGACGTAGGGTCCTGCAGGCAGCTGTAGTTTAAAGTTCTAGATGAACTTGTGTTTAGCGCTGGTTGCACTTTTTTGTTAAGGTTGTTGGGTTTCTGCCTTTTGTTGGTTTTTTCCCACCCTTATTTTTGAACTGCTTTGGGACGTCCCATCAGTAATGATTAATGTGGCTCTCTTCCTTCCATCTGCAGCTGAAAAACGGATTTTGGTAAGAACTTACCTGTAAAATCCTTTTCAGCGAATGAAGGAAGAGAGACACAGCACCCTCCCAAGGCAGAAGTGTGTTGATGTTTTCAGATGCAGCGCGACCCTTATCTGATTGCGATATCTGGGCTGAGGTCAGCGCGCTAAGGCTCTGTTCCAGCATCGCCAGCTCATCACAGTAGTCAGGTTCAGTGAGTAGTACCTGGAACTCTGTGGTTTTTGGCTTACTTTGCATGCATAACCTGTATTCTTGTGTTTTCTCTGAAGTTCCTTCAGAAGGGGTTATGTTGCTCCGCTGGTGATCTTGGTTCTTCCCTAAAGCTTTGGTACGACTGAAGGAGCTGAGTAGGAGGAGCCCGAGCTGGAGGAGCCAGCCAGTCAACACGCTTTTGATCTGAGGTGTCATCCTGATCTGGGGCTCCGCCTACCCATCAGTAATGATTACTGTGTCTCTCTTCCTTCCTTCGCTGAAAAGGATTTTACAGGTAAGTTCTTACCAAAATCCTGTTTTATTTTTAACCGCCGGGTGCGGTCTATCATGCCTATTGGGGACATTTACCTGCCTATTGGGGACATTTACCTGCCTATTGGGGACATTTACCTGCCTATTGGTTACCTGCCTATTGGGGACATTTACCTGCCTATTGGGGACATATGCTGCCTATTGGGGACATTTACCTGCCTAATGGGGACTCGCACCACACCAGTCTGAGCCTGAAGTAAAAGCGGAGTTCCACCAATATGTCACTGGGGAGGCTGAAATGATTGGTGGCAAGGCTGCAGTTGGGGGACTGATCGCTGCAGTGATGGGGCTGATCAGGCTGCAGTGATGGGCACTGACACGCAGTGATGGAAAGATCAGGCACATGATGGGCATGATCAGGCTGCAGGATGGGCGCTGTCAGTGCAGTGATGGGATGATCAGGTACATGATGGGCTGACAGGCCAGGATGGGCGCTGTCAGGCTGCAGTGAGGGGGCTGTCAGGGTACATGAGGGCGCTGTCAGGCTGAGTGATGGGGGCTGACAGGCTGCAGGATGGGCACTATCAGGCTACAGGAGGGGACTGATCGGGTGCATGTGGGCGTGACAGGCTGCAGTGTGGGGACTGACAGGCCAGTGATGGGCCTGATCGGGTGCAGATGGGGGCGATCAGGGCCCGTGATGGGGACGATCGGCTGCATGTTTTGGGGGGATGATAGGGGGCAGTTTGGGCACTGATCAGCTCAGGGTGGGGACTGATCAGGGTGCAGTGTGGGCCTGATCAGACAGCATGATGGGGACTGATCAGGCTGAAGTGATGGGGATTTCAGGGGCATGATGGGGACTGATCAGGCTGCAGTGATGGGGACTGATCAGTGCATGTTGGGGACTATCAGGCTGCAGGATGGGGCCTGATCAGGCTGCATGATGGGGGCTGATCAAACAGCAGTGATGGGCATGATCAGGCTGAAGTG